>JAPYZJ010004513.1:0-13491 GCA_030522765.1 Ophioninae sp. B BG-2022a | reverse complement strand
TATACGATTTACTCGATGTTCTGGATAAAAATGTATTGTTATATCTCGGATGGAAGGCGAGAAAAAAAATTTTGAAAATTTTCCGCGTTTTTCACTCTCAAGACTAGACACCTACCTTAAATATACATATAGTCCTTGACACTTCAGCTTTTTCGAAACATCGCGCTCTAGGGGTCTGAAACCGGAAGAGCAATTACGTATGGGAATTCTGTCGCTCCAGAGGTAGAATCATTGAAATTGCTACAGAGCATGCCGAGTAGCAATCATCCCTTAAGGGGTTGGCAAGTTCACCTACAAAAAAATCTCGAAATCCTCACGAGCGAATTAGCGTTTGATGAAAATGCGATTCGGGCGGTTCGTGTATTTTTCTTAGAGATACCAGCGACCGGAAAGGAAAGAAAATTTCGATTTTTGCTCTCGTCCATAGAAACGAAAAATCAACGTAAAAAATTAACTACACTTCCGAGGTCAGAAAGAGGGACAAAAAGTTGGTCGAAAGCTATCGGTCACGGAGTTGTGCATCTGTTCATTAATACCTTGTGTCAGTCTCGTCGATCACGCAACCTCCGTTCCTTGGGGATGAGGGTTGGTGGAGAATCGGGGTGGGGAGGGAGTTGCGTCGCAACGGCCCAGTGGGCCACGCACGTGTTGCGGTTACCACGGGTACTTGCATCCCGACGTTCCTCCAGCGTCTCCCTAGGAGGGTGAAAATAATGCTCGAACGTGATCGAGGGTCGCGAACTTCGTACGATCTATCTGTACTATAACTCAACACCCGGAACCACGTAGTTCCCTACGGATAAGGCGCGATAACGTTGTTTCGCCGCCACGAGATATCGTATCGCCGTTGTAAGAGGGGACCCTTCTATACGACAAGAGTACCACCCGAGCGCCACCAAGAAATTAATTAAGACAGGGCGATGGTTACCACGGATATAGTACAAGATCTCTTCACGCTCTCTCTTATTATTATTATTATTATAGTTGTTCCTCTTGTTTCTCTTATCACTCTTACTGTTTATATTCTATATAACTAACAATAATAATCTTTTACATAGTAATAATATTTATTTAATAATAGAAACGATTAGGTATGTTATAATAATTTTGTTAAGATTTACTCGTATATTAAATTAAACATTATATCGTTATATTTGATATCAATATTATCAATATTATTGTTATCATTATTATTATTGACGTTACTGTCCGCATTCTTACGAAATCCATTACTGCTATTCTAATAATTAATGTTGTAGTTTAGCACGATTACAGTCAATTTGAATACTGTTTTCAACGTACCCGGGGGATTATGAGCAAGCGTGTACAATTTCTACACGGTGTTTTAAAGGGTCTGTAGAATCAGAGTTCTCCGACACACAGTCCTCGGGTTCGGTCATCCGCGTGTTTCATGGCCTTCGTAGCGATACATACGCGGATTTCGATGAGTACGTATCGCGATATCCCTGTGGTTATAAGGGATATAGGGTTACCTACTTCGGGCCATATAACTCGAGACAACACGGCGGTCGATTGGGGTGGTACGGGGTGAGTTTAACGTTCTCTTCGTATAGGAGACTGGCTACGCAACCAAAATCCATCCCCCTCCCCCGTTTCTGTCGTCCCATGTATTTTCCCTTTAACAAGTCGAGCCCTTACACTCGGGCATTCCCGAGGGTACCGGATGCTGCGGATGGCATATCCGCACCCGGTCCCCTATACGACGGAGCCTCTCAGTCACGCCCGCGTTTCAACCATTCCTTTCCGTTCCCTCCCGCGTATTATCCTTGGCTCAAGACAAACAGGGTACCTGCGCCGCACGGCGGTAACCCGAAGCTCGTATTGTGCGCTTGGGAAACTCCTATCTATACACATTTCAATAACAATAAGGCTAACGTGGCGAGGGAGGGCACCGGGGGGGGCTTGCACTGTGGTAACTACCTCAACATCCACAACCCCCCACCCTTAAACGCCCTTGGGCTCCCGCCTAGGTTATGTCTACAAGGGCTCGTCCAAGTCTCGTCCCTTATGGTACGCTAATTTCGATAGCAGCATCGTACTTACCTCGAGGTTTGCATGTGCTTGTTGCAAGCACTCACAACAGCCCCATTAATCGCCCTAATTTGCAACCCCGTCAACAGTCCAACAATTATACACTTTCAAGGGCATCTCTTTCGTTCCGTTCCTCAACGCTGTCGTCATTCGGGTCCGGCAACTCTTTCCGTCCTAAACGGAAGTCATTTTCGTGTCCGTTGGTCGAGGCTGAAAACAGAAAGAACCGGACAACCCGCCCTAGTGGTTTTGTCAAATCAAAGAAGGGTTTTTTATTTGTGAATTTTGTACGGGACTTCCGTTGAACTGGAAACCTGTGGATTTGCTACTCAGCTTATTTGACTGTGAATTCGAAATCAGGTATTTCGGGTTTTGGAAGAATCAGCCTTTAAGTGACTCGGACCATCGAAGAAAATCATCTCTTGAGGGATTGTGGAACTTTTGGAATGTTGAGAGATTCACGATAAATTCGAAAGTTTATCGAAGTTTATGAAACTTTTGGGAAAGCAAAATGTTTAGGAACAAAAAATCTGTTAGATTTATGGGATTTCGAAAAAAAGTAAACTTCTGGAAGTCGTCTGGAATTTCCATATAGATCGGAGTTAATCGCTAATTTCAAACTCATCCCACAAACAATGTTGTGAGAAACCCAAATTGGTGCAAACGCTTGTATTCCGCATTGTTTAGTCGCGAGTGCTATGAAAGTGTACTTCCCTTATAGGTACATGTTTGTATAAACTCTCAGCGTGAAAATAGATCGCGAAATCTTCAATAGGTGTGGAACGACAAAGAAGGGTCGTTACTCTAGAAGTGCACAGCGAAAGCTGAGTGGCGCTGCCTCGGTTTGGCTGAGTCGACTCGTATACTTAAAGAAACCTATCACCGAGCGAAAAAAAACGGACAAAGAAAGTGGAAACGAACAAGTCTGCTTTGAGTTTCGGGCATGGGCTAACGTAGATAAGACGTTTCTCACCCTTCGGAGACCCTTCTCACAAAACTCTAATCTCAAGTCAGATATAGTTCCAAACGCTTTAAGAACTCAAAGGAACTCGTGAAAAGGGGCCTTTCCACCTCCTCTATCTGTCAATTTAAAATATCACCCCTACATTACATACAGTGTGTCCTACGACGAAGAATTGCTTTTTTTTAGATATTCATTGTATAATCATAATATAGTAATAATACTAATTAATGAATTAATTAATTAACTAAAAACGACTGGTTTAATTTGTCTGAAAAAGAAAAACGTCGAAAGAGTTGTTCAACGAATTATTTTCGAAAACGTCAGATCCTGAAAAAAGGAAAGCCAGAATGAGAAAGAAAATTGATGATCGTCTTCCTGTATATTTTTACTCGTTCCGGTGCACGTGTCATTATCCTACGATCTTATTTTCCTCCATTGCCATTTCTCTTCATAAAAAGACTTCCAGCCATATTTCATCCAGTTTATAATGGCTCCGCGGGACTCTGAGAAAAGCCAGCCGTGCAAGCCGCGTAATAAAAGCTTTACATTATTAAGGTCTCGGCTGAGCGAGCAGGGCGCCCAAATCCTTCGTGCATAAACGAAGGAATTGTGATTGGGCCACGCGTCTTAAACGAGGATTCACTGCCACGAGCTCGGACCCGGCGAGGCAAAGATTTCGGCTCCTAACCTCTATTGTCAGTTCCGAACCTCTCTTCTTAACGTCCTACAGGTGAGGAGTCATGGTGACATATGTGTGAGTGATGGCAGAGTAAACACGGTCAGGTTTTACAATGACACAGACGTTCTCGAATATATGGAGCCCCGGAAGTTCACCGAGCAGTGACACCGTGACAGAACAGTTACGAAATAAGTGAGAAGTTTGCGCTCCGCCAAGGATCGTTGGATCACTTATGCACGGCGAACCGCTTCGAATTACATTGGAGAAAGACTGAAGCGTGGAACGAGAAACTACAGGGGCCAGTTTCTCTCTCTCTCTCTCTCTCTTTCTGAAGGATTTATACTATATTGTGGAAACTCCAGGAAAGCTTTTCGACTTGCGTTCATCCTGTGAACTACCGCATACTTCTCTTTCCCACAGCCACTTTGGTGTTCCTCAAGGCTCTATGGCAAATCTTCCGCAAGTTTTCTCACGAGAAAATGACTTCGCGGAATTCTACCATGCGATCGGAGGCCTTATTCCTTCGTTCCTAATTTCTTGTGACTCAGAGGCTCGTGGAATGATCTCGGACGTTGATCGGATTGAGCTGTCAAATGACAGCGTCCATTGAGCTCTCCTTTTCCGAAAACTTCTTTCGTTTCCACTTTTCCGTGACCTTGAAGGTGAGCGAAATAACCTATGGACAGCAATTTGAGCTGTCAGTTGACAGCTTCAATAACTCTCCAATTCCTCAAGAATTGCCCACTTTTCTTTCGCTTCAGCTTTGTCGTAACCTTAGAAGTTAGGGAAGTGAACTACGGAAGCTTTCATTTGACAGCTGCCAAAGTTTTTTTTCTTCTAAACAACTGATATCTTTTCTGTCATTGCCATTTTTACGTGAACTTGAAGACGAGCGAAAAAATCTACGAATATTAAATTGAGCTGGCAAAGGACAGCTGTCATTTATCTCGTTACTCAATATCTAGCTACCGGTACGATGTTACATTTCCTACCAGCTCAAGTTGGGATCATTCGATCGCAAATGAGCTTGGAAGGTAGAATGGCCGGTCTCATGGTACAGAGGAGTCACGTGGATACCAGCCATGCTAGAGAGTTGCACGAGTCAGGCACGAGTTTGCGGAAGAGAGCCAGTGGAAATTTCCTGAAGCGTCCACTTACCTCTTTCTTCGGATTCTCTTCGCTGCAACTCCACCTACGACTCTGTCTCGTGTGTTGTTCCACCGCGTTGTACTACTCGTCGTCATTCTCGTGTTCGTTCCGTCTTCTCTTATTCTTTGCGCTCTTCGTCGAGTGGGAGACCTCTCGTCGTAACAAGGTGGAGTCTCAGCTTCTGTGCCGAGTGCATCGCAGTCTCGAAATTCGAAGTGGAGGCGAGGAAGTTGCTTTTGAAAAACGAGGTGGCTACGGCAATGAGTGTAAACACCTCCGTGACTCTCATCTCCGTTCTAACCTATTTCCAGAGGAAACTGCACCCGTTTCCCACCATATTTTTTCCACTTTATCCGTTTGCTCTGTTTCCCAAGCTGATAAAAAAAATGATCAAGGCTTTTCCAAAACGTTTTTTCCTCGTTCGTTCGACTTTTTTTTTCGTCAGTGAATGAGGATCCAACCGTATCAGGGCAGGTGCGAGATGGTGAGAGAGAGGATGGGATAGTCGTCAGTCATGTGACAGATACTGACACGTGAAGAACGTAGCAGTCATTAATTCTCGATTTCGCAATCGAACAAGTTTTGTCCAATTGGCAAGCTTGGCTTTGCCTTTCTCACGTTCCACCCTCATCTTGCAGTCGCCTTTCACTCCCTTGAGAAGCCAATTTCCGGTGATGCTAAGAAAATAGTCGAGTACTCGAGCGTTAACGAACGAAAAATGTGAAATTCTCGTTTCACCGAACAATTCGATAAATTCGAGAAAATTTTCTTTTCTCCTTTATTTTCATTTCATTTTTTTTCCCCTTCTTCTTTATGCGCTCCCGTATATAATCTCGTTACTATCACAATTGTCAAACGACAGGTAAAAGCTCCTTTTAATATTCGGAAAGAAGAATCGGGAAGAGAGAAATAAAGAGCTTAAAGTCATTCGTGAATGTCGAGATAGGGACAATAGTTTCCCACTTCTCATCTGGTTGGTTCCTCGAAGGGTCTTTGCACCCTCTTACACCTGACGCCACACGGACCAGGAAGAATAAAAATCAGTTCGCGTGATGAATCGACCAAGGCTTCGAGCCTCACAGCAAGGGCCAGCATTTTTTTTTTCTATCCTCTCTATCTTCATCCCTCTGCGCCATGTTTCTCTTGTTACCTGCCCCAGCCCCATCTGTCCAAGTGAAAGATTCGACGGCCCCAACAGGATTGGAACCGTCGATTTTTTTCAAACGAAGCCAATGTTTTTTTCTCTTCCCAACTGGGGGCCCAAAAGTTCACATCCGAAAAGTACAAAGGGTAAATTCGATGAAGTGGCTTCGAGGGAGAAGCTGGTCTCAAAAAAACTCCAGATGATCCGGCAATTATTGGAGATATTTTCGATATCCTGCATCAATCATTTCGATTGAAACTCTTCTGCAATGTGGGATGGAAGGGAGTGAGAAATAAGACGATTAAAATTCTGGAGGGTCTTCGAGACCCCCTCAAAACATCCCCTTCGTTACCAGCTTGATTCATCTCGCACAGCGTCTGCAATGACGATTGATTTCATCCCCCTCGATATGTGGCTGCTACCCTTATCGCAATGATTCACGTATCATGAGCCAAGGGTTTCCATTCTCATCATGAATTCCTCGTGCAGGTCCCTCCCAAAGAGCATCCTCAATTTGCAAAGCCGTCAGTCCATTTTTATAGCCAATAACAAAAACGCGACTGATGCCAATATGAATATGACTTGATCATAAGAAAAAGGGCTCCAGAAGGGGAGCCTGCCATACACATCACGCAGCAGGGAGACCCCTAAATGTTCCATATGTTCCAAAAAATCAAACATTGTTGCCTGCGTAGTAAAACACATGATACGATTCAAAATCCCGGAATGAATATCTAAAATTGGATCAACGAAGCAGTCATAAAAAACTACTTAGAAGCTAGCTATAACATCACACCTACAGCATGACTGCATCTCTAGCTCCTCCTCCTTCGTCAACGACTACTCATTTTTCTTTCCTTCCTACTTTCTCAAAACCCTGAAGGTTATGAAATGGCTAGTGGATGTTGATCGAGTTAAGCCGTCATTTGGCAGCTTCAATAATCAGCTTTGACTCCTAATTTCGAAATGACCTCATAACCTCCAAAAGGCTATTATAATCAATTAACTATATTATCACCTAACCATCGAATATACCTACAGAGGATTTCGCGAGAACAAAGATGGTGAACATCGGACTGGAAGAAGTTAATCAAGGGTGGTATTCCTCAGGGAACGAATACGCGAGGGAGCACAAGTGCCCTTGGTTATACCGTGTACATAACTCGGCTTAAATGGTGGAGGAGGTGTTACCAGGTCTGTCTAGTCTTCCGAAATGACTGTTTCAATTGGTTTGGATTCCTAAGGGATACAGTCCCATGTGAAACAAACGTCTACCAGCCATTGTTGGAGCGGAGTGTTGGCGAGTGGTCGCAAGCAGCCTCAACGACCACCACCACCACCACCACTACCACGAACCATCATCATTTCCATGCTGTACACCCTCAACGCTCTACCAACCCACTCCTTCAACCTCTAGCTCTCTCTTGGCCCAACTTGCCAGCCCCATATGCACCCTTACGTATCCCTCTCTCTCTCTCTCTAACATGCAGCATCAATCCCCTCGTTCACAGTGTTCCAGTATGGTAACTATGGGTAGCACACTGGACCGCAATCTGCATTCCTTTACCTAATTGTCGTAACACCAAGGGATAGCGCGAGGGGAACGCGTGTAGGTAGATATATGCATGTGTTTACGGACCAATGCGCATAGGGGGTTGAATAAGTGGCAACCGGAAGGGTTAGCTGCTTGTTTCGCGATCCCCGAGACCGATAACTCCAACCAGGGATTCTTCGTACTCTCTCTCCCACTCGTTCTTTCTCAACCCGGGTGTGTATCCCGACACTATCCCAGCCAACGTTCGACCACTTACCATCAACAATGATACTGGTTACTTCAACCTCGAAACAGTCTGGCTAATTTTCACTCCCGCGTCTCATCTCGCAACCTACGGATTGTTGACTTCAACTCCGTCGTATATTGATACATGTCGATTACTCATGCTCGAATTAGACCTGAAAAGCTGTCTTCCGTGTCAGGATTTGCCAGGATGTTGCACCCGGACTGCAAACTTTCGGTCATGGTGGCTTCGCTCGTTCGGACGAAATAACACTGGGGTCAAAGTTTGCTAGTTCGAACCGTGATGCAATTAGACACTGATTTTCTACAACTTCGATTTCTTCCATCCCCTTCCTACCCCAAGTGTCTTCACCGAAGGGCCGCTTAGTGTGGCCGCTAACAATGACTAGTACGTGGTCAATTATGCAATTGTATACTTCGATGCAGCAACTGATTTTCAAAAACACACTCTTGTTATGCAACATCAAACTGATTTACATTTATGATACAGTGAAATATCTATTTGAAGAATGAATTTATATCAGCGATCATTGGAAAACTTCCCATATATTGAGTCTTTGGTTTTTGTTGGTTTTCGAGAATATTCGTGTGTTCTGAATGTTACAGAATTTTTCGGTTTTCTTAATTATTATTAATAATAATATTTTCTGAATAATGAATTTTAAAAAATGAGAACTTTTATTGTTGGTCAGCTCGAACAAATACACAGTTACTGAAAAAACTTCAGTCGACTACATGCGTTGACTTCTATTGTAATTGAAATTTGACGTTAATTAACATCATTGAACCGTGAATTCGATATAAAAGATTTTTGCCCGATCCAGTCATACCTTAAATGTAAAAAACAGATCCTTTATCTCTGAGATTATGCGAACTTTGAAGGTCCTTTTTACCCTATAAACTTCGAAGCAGAAAAAATTCAAATGGTATACTCGAAGACTGGAAAATAAAAAATGGATATCGATCGTCGCGTAATTGGGGTGCTTCTGTTATTGATTTACGTGGCAATGAATATCCTCAGAAATATATATGAGTCGAGCGCAATGCGTTAATCATCATCACGTGGTTTCGCGAGAAGAGAATTATAGCTGGACATCAGTTTACATCTATGCCATCCTTCCCTGCGGATCATTCTCCTAGCGGTCCTCGCGATGCTACAACGTCTGCTGCCTAATCTCCTCCTACCACTATATGCCATAGCGCACCTCTTGTCATCCTGACGACTTACGGATCCTATATATGCCATTCAGCTATACACCATCATGAATTCCTCGACGCCTAATGCCCTAATGGATAGCCTGGCAAATTGATAGTTGACACTGCACAAATAGGGATATAACGGAGCCAAGGATTTAGGACAATTAAGTAATAACGTTTATAAATATTTTGTATTTGTACGAGTGTGAACATTAATAAAGAAAAAAAAGTAACATCTGCCTCTGAAAATTACGTGACAATTGAGTATTCAACAATTCATGAGGATGTTTGAGTATTCCAAATTTTCATTCTGAATAATGAAGTAGACAATTATTTAGTGGACACGATTATTGAAATATTGAAAGTTTCATTGAAGATATTCATTGAGTTCCAATATTCATTAAACATCCAAGCAATCATTCGAAATATTTATACGAATATTAATCTACGATGTATTCGAATATTCGTATTACATAATCGATTATTCACAGAATATATGTATACAAATGTTTCTGTTTAATACTCAAGTACTTTATCCAAAGTATTCAAATATTTATTTTCAATAATTAAATATTTTGTATAACGAATTCGAATATCTATTAAGAATACTGAATTATTCGAGTATTCATTAAAAATATCAGGATACTCGCGTAACCACTTGAACTGTTCAAGTATTCAAATTTGGGTGTTTAATTATTGATGTCAATTTCAGTTTAATTGTTTAAATGTTCAGTGATTTAATTATTCATTTTTAATATTCAAGTAAGCAATTAAATAATCATGTGAAACATTTAATTATCGAAATATTCTTTGAGGATCTTTCAGTATACCTCGATATTCGATATTTACAAATTGGCAATATATACACCTCACTAGTGACACGCTTATACCCCCAGCTTCGATGTAATGCTCCAGAAAGTGGTCTTGAATAGCTTGAATGATCTCAGGCTCGACCCAATCGTTTCTACTGTCGCAGCCATCAATGGGACTCGCTAAATAAAATACCGATCCGTAGGTATTCCTTTATTTATTTTATATACATTTACTCTCACCCCGGAATATCATGAAATATAAACGGCGGAGTACCTTTCGGTATTTTCTAGGCGATAAAGTACCATTGGGACACGATCGTCGTTCGTCCTGCTTTAGAGTGAATCCTCCAGAAAGAGGAAAGTACGCACTAAAAAAAAAGGAGAGATCGTTGAGGGGGTGAAATCCCCGTGAAAATTTGAAAAAATTGTCGTTGCTTGAAATAAATTCAAATTGAAGGCAAAGGTCCACCATGTGATACAAAAATTTCAAATCCAAGCTAAAGTTGTGATTGATAATGCGTTTGTTTTTTCGAAACGATGGTTTTTTGGTGTTCAAAACGATGAACATCATTTCTCGACATTTGATAACTGGATTTACTTGAAATTCGCTACACTTGCCCGGAATATATAAAAGTAAAGTACAAAGGACGACGTTTCGAGATGACGAAGGTCCAGAAATGGGGGTTATCCCAGTCTCGATAAAAGAGAAAAAAAAAGATAAAAGCGTAAAAAAATTCAGTCGTGCGTAAAGAAAAAGTCGATCGGGGTTTCGTGACGTCGAAGGGTTCCGCAATCCCTATTTCTGTGTGGGAAGAAAAATCCAAAAGATCGTATAGGACGGGGTAGTTGGGGGATGAAAAACTGGGTCCTCGTTTGACCACACGAGAATTCCACCTTCCACTTCACCGCGGCCACGCGATTTTCATATCGCGACCAACTTTGGAACGAGCTAAGGAACGCGCGATTTTATCGATAGTAGATCGACACGACAGTCGCGCCACGTTTTTCCGTGACCGGCCGGGGAACTTTGAAAAAAAAAACGGAGTCGCCACGTCTGAAAGTACTGCAGCAAAGGATGCGGATATAAATATGCAATTAAGGGACTTGTCGGGAATAGGGAAGGGATTGCGACAGGGGGGAAATGCGAACTATACATATATGATATTCTGAAGAGTATGGTTGAGTTTAATTGGATTTTCATTTTTGGTTGGTTGGCGTACGATATGCTGAAATTTATTTTAGCTCGAATTTTATTTTATTTAATATTTATTTTAGGCTGAAATTTTATCTTTATGAACATTTATGTTATGCTGAAGAATACTTCTGTTTGGGTTTGTTCGCGTTTGTCGATGTCATTAACTGAAGAACGTTTTTAGTTTGAGTTTGTTTGGATTTATTGCCATGTCTAAACTGGTGTCCATCCGTCCAAAAATGTTTTTTTGTCCAATCCCCAAACCCAGGATTCCCTTCACTCGATGCCTTCACCCGCGTTATTCGTCTTCGCCTGACCACTATCCGTGCCACCCCATTAAACGAATTCCAATATGTTCCGAATAGTCGAGGAAAATGCAGGGAACCGCTGCCGGAAACGTGATGAGGACCAACGAGATGACTCGAACATTTCCCAGACATTTGTCAATCTGCGCAGATCCACGAAATAGCTTAAGACGAAGAAAACGATGAGGATTCGGAGACAAATTGAATATGGGGTGGGGAAGGGGATAGGATGCAGAGGAGAGAAGCGGTTTCGAAGCATTTCAGTGAAGATGGAAGGGAGAGAAACAGCGAGGAATGTTTACCCCCTTAGCTTCTCCTATTTGCCTGTAGATGGAGGAAGGTGAAATTCTATACCAGATTCTCTCGATAATCAATGTTCCCCGTTCACGCAATTGGGTTGAATATCCTTAGGTAAAATTTCTCCCCATTCGCAGCTCCTAAGAACCTCAAAGACTTTCCAGAACTCACCGTATCCAGAGGGATCATTTATCCGAGATGGGCTCGAGTGCGTCACCGGAAACGACGAAAGCCCTTTTTCAGACTCGTCCTTCGAACGAAAGAAAAAAAAAATAGTGCACTAGCGTTCCCACGAGTTAATGGCGTCAACAATTTGTTGTTGAAGAAGAAGTGAACGAGAGAAGGGGATGTTCATCCCGGCGAGAAACTCTATCCTCACGCATACAGCGATCACCGCTTCTTCGTCGTGGCTGCAACCAAACTTTGGCTCTCAAAAGAGGACAAACAGGAACAACCAGATTTACACCACCCTTCATTGGTGGATCGAGACGACGGGGATTTCCTAAAATCTGCCAGCACATATTTTCCTAAAATCTGGCAACACATATTTCCCTAAAAAACGTAATGGATACTTTTCGCCCGAGGCAAAGAGGACTCTGGGGGTTTATCCTTTATTCTTCTGTATTTTGCCTCGTATGCTTTCATCAAGAGAGCAACCGAAATATGAAAATCCCGTTAAAAGCCCACCACCGTTTCGTGCACATGATCTCATTGAGTATAGATATCGTATAGCATCAGCGAAAATACAGGCTAGACGTGTAATGTAAGCATAAAGTTTCTACTCTACGGTTTTGTAATTATATCGTAAAATAACTTCGTGATCATCGGGTTTTACGTGAAATTCTGTGGTTTTTAACAATTTTTCTTCCATTTTTTAAAATCAAATAAGGTCGTGTTTTACTCTGGATAGAAAATGATGTGTAGCATAGCAGTAGATAATAGGAGATAGTTATAAAATGAAATCCAAACAAACTCGCTACGATATTCTCTAAATTATACGATTGTGAAATAGTATTTTATAATTATTTGAAATCATACGAAGCTCTTTTTTAATTTAATAGTAAAATGATTCATAGCAGCGGTGTAGATGTAAAATAGATATAAAAAGTAGCTCAGACAAACTCATTCAACTATTCCCTACGTTATGTGGTTTTTTATACTTTCGACGATTTCTCAACACCAAATTAGATTCTCTTTTAATGTGAATGAGAAAGTGATGTATAGCATCGGGAGAAAAACGAGCTACATATACAGGGTGTCCCACGTGGGAATGTCATCCGTGAAATTCTGAGGCGATTGATATAAGCATGTACGGTTCCCAGATCAACCCCTGAATTGTTATTAATATTGAAATACAGCCAATCAGGCGCGCTTCTTCAGTGGGATTAGCCTCGAAATAATTATTATGTTTAGACGTTTAGTGTCATATCGCAGGGCCATGACGATGAATTTTTATACCTTGTAGAAAAATCCACAATTTGATTCGCATTAAACTCTCCATTTTTAGGGAAAAATGTCGAAAAAATATTCTAGAAAAATTTTTCGCATTTTCCCAGTCTAATTTTGCACTTTCGGTAAAATTTCAGGCATATTCGTAATCAGCGGAAAATTTTCGATTAAACAGGGCCTCTTAAAAGTCTAAAAACGGAAAAAAAAATTTCGTCTTCCCTGGTCACTTTTCCAGAATCTCAGAAATCACGATATTTCAAAAGGTCGTAGGGTGGGCTTCTTATATGCTATGGAGATTTATTTGGTGTGTTTGGAAAAGGTTTTTGCCTGACTTAAGTAATAGCGTTGGAATCATATCGATATCTCGCATAGTTTTCCCGGAAAGTCCACTCGAAAAATGGCAAAAAAAGAGGCAAAGGGGTATGTATGGAAAAATTGGCAAAAATCGATGGT
>JAPYZJ010004512.1:0-14552 GCA_030522765.1 Ophioninae sp. B BG-2022a | reverse complement strand
GGGAAGATCCTTCTAGGGGAAGATCCTTCTAGGGGAAGATCCTTCTAGGGGAAGATCCTTCTAGGGGAAGATCCTTCTAGGGGAAGATCCTTCTAGGGGGAGATCCTTCTAGGGGAAGATCCTTCTAGGGGAAGATCCTTCTAGGGGAAGATCCTTCTAGGGGAAGATCTTTATAGGGGAAGATCCTTCTAGGGGAAGATCCTTCTAGGGGAAGATCCTTCTAGGGGAAGATCCTTTTAGGGGAAGATCCTTCTAGGGGAAGATCTTTCTAGGGGAAGATCCTTCTAGGGGAAGATCCTTCTAGGGGAAGATCCTTTTAGGGGAAGATCCTTCTAGAGAAAGATCCTTCTAGGGAAAGATCCTTCTAGGGAAAGATCCTTCTAGGGGAAGATCCGTCTAGGGGAAGATCCTTCTAGGGGGAAGATCCTTCTAGGGGAAAATCCTTTTCCAGAGGATTATGAGAAAAGCTCTGCATGTTCGATCTTTTAAGCCTAAATTGAACCAGTTGCATTCGATCTTTTAAGCCTAAATTTAACCAGTTGCATAAATCCAGAAAATAAATTGGAACAAAGTGGAGTTTGGTGGAAAAGATTGATGGATTCGATCAGATTGATAGATGATGGTTTTTTACATTTGTTGTCGATGTGTTGACGCTTCAAAGACACTTTCATTGTTTCGAAATGTTACTGGATGGACCGTTGTAAAAAAGCTCGTCCAAAATGGGGTAATCGTGGATTTACAAGCTTAGGTCGTGATCATGTAGATAGTGTCGTACTTGCCTTACAAATACCTAATTCCTTGTAATTAATTATCATTCAAAAATGTTAATTTTCTTGAAATAAAATTCTGAAAATTTTCTCAAAATAACTTTCTCTAAAGCTCTCTTAAAATAAAATTCAATTTAAAACAATTACATTTCATTTTTTAAAAATCTCCTCTTTTTAAACAAAAATGTCGTTTCTATTTAAAATCTTTTAAATTAAATCACTGCTCGATTAACCAAATTTCAATTTTCGTAAAATAAAATACTGTTTTAATAGACTAACTCACAAATAGAAATAAAAAAAAAAAAAAAAAAAAAAAAAAAAAAAAAAAAAAAAAAAAAAAAAAAAAAAAAAAAAAAAAAAAAAAAAAAAAAAAAAAAAAAAAAAAAAAAATAGTGATATTTTTGTTTTTTGATGAGCGCACGCGACTTTGCTGATCGTAAAAGTATACGTGGGACTTGGAAATGTGTAGAAAAGGGCGTGAGCGTAAAAACACGAAAGATCTCGTATCACGCGAAAAACTATTTTCCATTCGCTTCAATGTAGGTGATTTATGATGTATCTTGACGGCACATTCGTCCTGTATATCGAAGGTGGGATATACCCCTTCGATTTTTCCTAGCCATGTCGAAACACATCGAGAGAACGTGAAAATCGTGCGAACGAGACGAAAAAAGGGGTTAACCTCGAAATTATTGTAGGGAATAGTTTCTCTCTCTTACATCAAAGCTCTTGGTCCATGGAAACCGGACTGGAGGCTCTTCGATTTATGGGATCCATAAATTCATACCACTCGACCAGAGTGTTTATAACACTTTACACCAACGTCTCTCTTTATCTTAATGTCGATATATTCTCCATGATACAGTTGGCACCTGAACTCTTTTTTTTTTATTGTAAGATTCTGATACGTCCAGCTGAATATTAACGCTCGATAAAATTGACGAGAAGTCATAGAGTTTTTTTTTTTGACGTTGGCATAATGTTTAGAGAATACATTATTTTCTGGAAAAAAACAAATTTTTCCTCCAGCAACAATTTTTTTAACGCATACTTTTGTTTTGTTTAGAATTTTTGTTTTTTTTTTCTTTTTTTCGTATTCCCCATAATTTTCGTTTTTTTTTTGTTTCAGAGATCGAGTTTTTTTCGATGGTGTTTTAATGGATTTTCGGATTTGTTTAATTAACTTTAGTTTCTATGATCTCGAAGATAATATTATTTTGATAGATATATATTCGAGTATATATTATTATTGATATATACGAGGCACGATTGATTTGACTAAACGATTTTTTCGTTTTTTTTCCACTGCATATTCTAGATGCTCGATAGTGTTATAATTGATCCATTTGAATTGTATGCAGAATAAAAATCAAGGAAAATTGGAATACTGCATATTAGAGCAGATGTAAACTCGAGAGATTGTTTCGTCCCGAAGAAAGTCGTTATGAAAGTACTAGGCAAGTTACTAGAAAACCGCAAGAGAGAGAGACAGAAAGATTGCCATTGGCTTTGCTCAATTAAAAAACAGGTTAACGATGGAGACACTGATGGGATGTGGGTTGTTTGCCATTGACCCATATTCAAGCTCAACTACATCGAGTTCCACCTCGGTAGTCAACATCATGCATAATTTATCCAGGATTTTATAAATTCTAATTTCCTCTTCAGTCGACAGAAGCTGATTATTCACTGCGTCAAAATCATTGATTGTTCGTCTCTTTGTTTGGGTTTGTTTGGGAAAGACCAATTTTTATTGTTTTGGTTTTTCTAGGGAGATTGGGGTGTTTCGACAGGTCAGGATTTGTTGAAATTTGGGGAATTCACGATATTCACTAGTTTACAAAATCAACTGGTAAATGGTAGGAAAGGATCGTGACGTAGCTCATAAAAGTCCCAAGCTTGCCTTGATGAAGCGAAAGCTAGAATTATGGATGACACGTTCATTTGAACTTCCCATGGATAGAGGGAGAGACGAATGGATATTGTAGTACGAACGTTCGAACATGTTCAGTCCACTCATCAAGGTTCTCGACCAACCTCCACTATAAATACACTCCGGAGGCCACTAAAACCACTAAAATATGAGATACATGGGCACCTACCAGGCCAGAGATGTTTGCCAGTAGGAAACATTTATTCATGCCAGCGGAAGCACGAAGACTGCTAATCTTGATGTTTAATTAAGCTTCTTATTATGTTCTCAGCGAGAGAAAATGATTCAATCCAATTTCAATTCTACCATCTGCTGTCGTCATTCACATCTCTGGTCTCCAACTATCGCTAATGAAAGACGAGTCTTCCAGGCCTGGAGTACGTATCGTTATTAAAGTCTTTTACGTCAGGGCAATCCTTCAGTGACAATGAGACGAACAAGAGACTTCTTTGGTTCTCTTCCTGATGAAATCCTAATGAAATTATTGACCCGAAAGATGGCATTGATGAGAATTCTGAAAGTTACTGAATATTATTAACTCTGGCTTATTTATTCTTGGCTCTTGATCTTTCGAAGAAGATTAATCGAAGATTTTTTTCTTTATCATGGTACGCATTTTTTTTGGAAAATTTGAGGATTTTTGTTTTGATAAAATACCAAATTATATAATTTTGGGAGAAAATTGTCAAATTTTTGTCGGATATAAGCTGGTTCCAATTGGAAAGCTAATATTGGCTAGGTACTATGGTCTTATTTCAGGAACCGATGTTAAACGTAACCGCAAGTTACAGTGATGAGTGCAATTAGCCCAGGTTTGGGTTCACTATTGGCTAGTACATTTCAGTGTCTCCTGTGGTATTTCCGTTTCCGGTAATATTGGAAGTGCTCTCCGTACGTTTGTGCAAATCCCACGTTTTCGATCCAGTTGAAAATAACTTCCGTGTCACCCGATGTCCGTTGGTTGGACAAAAAGTTGGTAGAATAGGAAAGTACGAGTGTTGAAGAGGAATAAGCCCAATAGGAAGCAATAACATGGCTCTCAGTTGGAAAAAAATGTGTTTCACTTGCGATCAAAGATGGCGAAGCACAAACCGTTTTTTTCCCTGCTATCTCAGCCAATCGGAAACGACCAGCTTTTGTTGTTTTTTTTTTCCTTTCAAGAGTTCTAGTGATAGAAAAGTGTGGTGCGTACGTCGAAGCTTTTCTGTACTGTTGTGCCTATCAACCGAACGAGATGGACTACGAGAGCATCAAACCAATCTAATCCTGAAAGTCCCTGAAACCCAATGGACCGCGATGAAAACATCTGCTTCTGAATTCCCTTCGTTTCTTCTTTGTCTATCTCTGTAAGCATTGCTCTTTTTTTTCCACAAGCTAGGATCCTCGATCAAAGTCTCATCCTTTCTTTTCCATCGGCTTCTGTTTTTACGCTTTCTACTTTTTCCTCTAGAAGGGATCGGGGTTTGGCCTTCTTTCACTCAGTCGGAACAAACAATTGTGATGTGTACGATGATCCCTCTCATTCTTGTCTTTCGTCCCATCTCTAAGGCCTTCTTTGTGTCTCATCGAGCATCGAACAGGACGGGACATCAACGTTGATGAGAATATCGGTCGTGAAAAAACAACGTCCACCTGACTATTGATGCCAATAAAAAAAATGATAAAGCTTCTCCATTCAGTTTTCTCAGTTTTGTTTTTCGAGTTTCATCGTTTTTTTTTTAAGGTAGTACGAGCATGAACTTCCTCATTATAAGAAAATTGATTCTAGTCAATTCTAGTTTCTTAGAAATTCCTAGAAATTGATTCTAGTCGGTTTTAGTTTCCTAGAAATTCCTAGAAATTGATTCTAGTCGATTTTAGTTTCCTAGAAATTCCTAGAAATTGATTCTAGTCAATTCTAGTTTCCTAGAAATTCCTAGAAATTAATTCTAGTCGATTCTAGTTTCCTCAGTTTTGTTTTCAGAGTTTTATCATTACTTTTTTTAAGGTAGCACGAGCATGAACTTCCTTATTAGAAGAAAATCGATTCTAGTCAATTCTAGTTTCCTAGAAATTCCTAGAAATTGATTCTAGTCAATTCTAGTTTCCTAGAAATTCCTAGAAATTGATTCTAGTCAATTCTAGTTTCCTAGAAATTCCTAGAAATTGATTCTAGTCAATTCCAGTTTCCTAGAAATTCCTAGAAATTGATTCTAGTCGATTCTAGTTTCCTCAGTTTTGTTTTCAGAGTTTTATCATTACTTTTTTTCAAGGTAGTATGAGCATGAACTTCCTCATTAGAAGAAAATCGATTCTAGTCAATTCTAGTTTCCTAGAAATTTCTAGAAATTAATTCTAGTCGATTCTCGTTTCCTCAGTTTTGTTTTCAGAGTTTTATCATTACTTTTTTTCAAGGTAGTACGAGCATGAACTTCCTCATTAGAAGAAAATCGATTCTAGTCAATTGTAGTTTCCTAGAAATTTCTAGAAATTAATTCTAGTCGATTCTAGTTTCCTCAGTTTTGTTTTCAGAGTTTTATCGTTTTTTTTTAGGTAGTACGAGAATGAACTTCCTCATTAGAAGAAAATTGATTCTAGTCAATTCTCTAGCAAAAGGTTCGACCTTTCGGGAGTAATTTTCGAAATTTTTCACTCACCAATGACGGAAAGATTGTAACGGAAATTTCTCGTTTGTCCCTGACCAAAATCGACTCGGCAGCGATATATAGCAGCGTCGTGTCTCTTGATGTCATCGAGAACAAGAACAGCCGGACTCGAAACACCAGTCCGGAAATAAGCTCGAGTCCCGAAGACTCGTCTGTTCGACATGTGGTCCGCTTCGGTGAGGGCTTTACCTCGTACGTCCACCCTGAAACACGCACGATCGAGGGACATCAGAATTTGACGAATTACGAAATTTCGAAGATCAAACGAATTCGATTGATTTTTGTCACGTGAAAAAATGTTTCAATTTTATTTTCATTCTGTATAGCTGTACGAATTTTGCCTCTTTATTGGCTTTTGATATTTCATTTATGCCGTTTTATTTCGTCCTCAAAAAATTTCCGAGAGGAATATGGTATTTTTGCTCTTTTGCAGAATTTTGGGGAATTTCATTGGTGGGGAATTTTATCGGTGGATGAAGGCGATCGAACATGTGTCATGAGAATTCCAGTTATTTTCAGTACAGTCATTAGTCGAAATTTATCATTCCCCTTGCACCTTGTTTTTCCCTCGGTGATCGGAATAATTTGTAATTTAAACTCGTAGCTTGCAATCATCGCTGGATATTTTTGTGAAATGGTAAATGTTTTCCGGATAAATTTCCCGCGTTCAAAACTTTGTATCCCAGGCTGGCTTCGATAGCTGCGATAAATCGTTCTCTCTCGTCGATGTAATTTCTTCTACCGCATTCATGCGGCGTGACCTATGATGCAGCAATTCCAATACGATATTCTTCTCTCGCACCGTTTTTTTTTCTCTTTTTTTTTTACGAAACGACCAATTAAAAATTTCGACGAAAATTTCGAATTAAAAATTACCGATAAATTCTACGCTCTGAAGTGTTTTCCATCCGGGGTCCGAATTCCGTTTCATTTATGGTCAAACGTCAATCATCTAATATTAGAAAAGTACATTTTTACTGTTTCCGAAAAAATTCGTCCTGCTTACTTATTAATAAAAAATCGTAACGACTTGTGTTTTTTTTTCTCGGAGGCCACGATCGAAAATATCGAATTTGATATATTCCACGAATAGCTGGATTTTTCTGAAATTTTAATACTACATTTTGACATTACGTTATCACTGTCGATATAAATTCATTATTTCATTTTACAGGTTGACGAGAATCCTATTATCATTTCAAGTAATTTGGTGTCTCAATCTGTCAGTTTAACAATATTTTTATTTTTTAAAAATTTAAAGAAAAATAATCTTTACTGGATTACCGAATAATAAAATAATACGAACCATCAAAGATGAAGAATTCATTTTGGGAGTGTAAAAATTGAACGATGGCATTAGGAGGAACTTCGAAAAAGTTGAAATTACTGTGGGAGAGTTGGATACGTCTCTGGCACTGAAAAAGTCTGCGAGAGTATTGATGATGAGGACAGCAGTGTCGTTAAAGATGATTAAAAGAAATGGTCGGAAGAAGAGCTTGGGAGAGCGTTTTCAATGTTCCTAATATTGCATTTCTTCTCTCCTTTACCCATTCAACGTTACAATAAGAACTTTTGCAAGAACTCTTTCGCGCTCCATTGAACAATGCTTTTGAGTTCCATTAATGTTATTGGGTATTTCGCATCGCCGCTGTCTTATTCCAACCTTTTACTCGTTCATCGAATATTCGTACTCATTAAAAAAAAAAGAATCTTCGTCTCCAATAATTTTTTTTTTTCCTACTGATCGCAGTAGGATAATGGAAGTAATTGGCGATCGTACGACCTGCATCGTTCTCGGGGTTGAACTTTTCGAAAATTCGATTTTTCAAAAAAAAAAAATCATGAAAAATAAATAAATGGAAAATAAATAAAAAATTTAAATTGAATAAATAGAAAATAAATAAATAAAATAAATAAATGAAAAATAAATAAAAATCATGAAAAAAAGAAATAAAAATAAATAAATCAAATGGTCTTTCGAAAATTTCGTTGATTTAAATGTGATCAAGTGGAAATTATAATTTCGTCTAATGATTCTCAGAAATGCTTCGATGTTCTGTTACAAATTCAGAAGTGAAAAATGCAAAAAGCACTTTTTTATTCTACTGCGACTGATGCAAAATTTACACGCTTGAGCGGGTGCTTAAAATGTCCAGATCCGTTCGAGTATGGCAGTCGAGCACGATAGATTTCAAGATAGTTGTGGTCAATCGTTGTCGTCGAGTCTCATTAGGATACGGAATAAAAGTGCACGAAGCCCTGACCGCGACCAATAATTTCGATCTCGCGATAAACGAAATTCAATAGTTGGCAAGTGTGCAATGTGCAAGTATAAGCCAAGTTGGTCAAAACTGTGTACACGACTAGGGAGTTTTGTGCTTTGGAAGCTTTGGCTTCGTTGGCCACCGTGGACGATATAATGCAGCGCAATTCACCGCGCAGAGACTCCGTGTTAATATTTAGGGTTACTGCTCGTGAGCACGCCACGAAAGTGCATCACGCACTACCACCACTTTCAAACTCGTATACCTTTGGCTTGCGGCTTTGATCTGGGGCCCATGGAGTGTTCTCCCGACCCTCTTTTCGCGCTGGTCGTTCACGTTCGCCCTTTGTTCCAACCTATTCTCTTTCAGCCTCGTATTATATAAGTGTACCACCCTGCGACCTGGAATATGCTTTTATACTTTTCGCTTCTAGCATACACGAGTTTTATACGTTTCCCAAACGTCGAAAACTGCCACGGTTGGCTCAGAAACATCGTGGAGATTCGAACCGCAAGAGATAGGGACAAATCCATTTTTCTTGGATTCTTAGATTCGTTGAGTTAGGTAGAGTTATTCGAGAGAAGGAAAAATGGTTAGAGCATGTTTGTGTCAAAGTATCCTGGTTTTCTGATTGACCTGATGTTTGGGTTTGTTTGGGTTTGTTTGAGTTCAAAACAAGAGTGTGATTGGAGTCAGAACAGAAGTATGGTGTTTGGATCAACAACAACAGCTTGGCATTTGGGTCCAGATCAAGACTATGATATTTGGATCAATTACAGCGTGGCATTTGGGTCCGGATGAAGACTATGATATTTGGATCAACAACAACAGCGTGGCATTTGGGTCCAGATAAAAAATATGATATTTTGATCAAGAACAGCGTGGCATTTGGGTCCAGATCAAGACTATGATATTTGGATCAACAACAACAGTGTGGCATTTGGGTCCAGATCAAGACTATGATATTTGGATCAACAACAACAGTGTGGCATTTGGGTCCAGATCACGACTATGATATTTGGATCAACAACAACAGCGTGGCATTTGGGTCCAGATCAAGACATTTGGATCCAGACTAAGGAATATGATGTTTGATCCACCAACAAGATTAGATATCGAGAGAACATTTATTTTTTAATCTCTTAACGTCAATTCTATAGGGAGTTGGTTCATCCCCAGAACCTAGAGAAGAATATAAAAAACAAGTGGGAAAAGTTAGCAGACATTTGGAATCTTCTATCGGATTGAAAGTAAGAGGAAAGTCAAACAGTCGACGCCTTCGCTCATCGGCATTCCACCCTCTTGTTTGCGCTCCCTTTCAGCTCTGTGTATCTCTACCAGACATTCACACAGATGCACACTTATCTCGTTGGCCCAGTATAAAATAGCTTTGTGCTCCATTACCGCTCCCGTATCCCTGTACATTGTAAGATCGTCGACGCACACTCTGATGGTTTTTCTTGGCGCGTACAAATGGCAAAATGCGTATATCGTGCCAGTGATACTTCTCGTCGAGTACGACCAGCCGTGTGCAACATCGCCTGAGATACCTTTGCCTAGTCTTCCATATGCCGTGCTCACTGTACTCGCGAAGCTCTTATTTATATGCAAATGGAAAAATGGCAATCGCGCCCAGACGAGGCAGCATTCTTGCGCAATGCTTTCCGATGTAACTCCAGTCGACTCGATACTCCACCAAGGAAATTCTCTCTTCGATTCTCGAGCTATGAGCGTTGCGAGATTCTAGAATAGAACCGGATGCTCCGAGAAGAGACTCGCAATCGGAAATGCATAAAAAAGAAAAAAAGATAAAAAATGAAAGAAAAAAAAAAAAAGATTGTGCAGATCCATGATCAGGAAGAAGCAGCAACTTCATACGTAAAACTTTCGTTTTGATATTCACGTGTCATTGTCGAATATTGGCTTTGTAGGAAAAATGCTGAAAGAAAAAGTATCAGCAAATTCGATGTTCCTAAAGAATCATGGAGTTTCTCGTGGGACGATCCTGTAGTAGTAATTAAGCAGTATTGTTTCCGAAGTATCCTTTGGAAGCTTGACATTGGAATAGCCAAGCATACATCTGCGGCCACTATCTTCGTACTCGGGAACGTCATATCGAACTCCGGACATTTGAATTAGAGCCGATGAATGGATGCATGTGAGCGAACCCACAGGGGCTGGGAGGAAACCTTATCGGACCTGGGACAGACTGCAGGTTAGTAATTATGGAGCTGAGGTTTGGGAATATAACGTATAAGACGCTAGTTCCTGCTTATTGACGTTCACCGAAACGTCCTCTAATGTCCTGTTGTCGAAATCCTCAAACTTGACTATGGCTAATTCAGGATTTGCAAGGAAATACAATTGTGAATTTCAGACTCGATAATGTTTGGTGGCTTATTTCTGATCATTTGGTATTTTATCATTTAAAGGCCAAAAAAATCCCATCAATGAATTAATCATTCGGATCAATGAAGATAGTTGTTTTTGGATGTTGGAAATTTTGTAATAGTGATATCTATTGGGTTTTTGCTGATTATTCAAGAGTTTGTTTGGGTTTGTTTGGATTTGATTCTAAGACCCAAAGCAACAAGAAGTACCGATAGCACATCAGTATACGAAAAGAACTTTCCTGGCACGTATGTCCACCTATAAATGTTCATACAGTAGTACAATTGGTGACAATGATCGAGAACACAAGTGTTTTGGGAATGTACGTGTGGCTTCTCGAAGAAGCTTCACTAGGTGTCACGTATGGTCTTTTAACGTGGCCATTAACGATTACCAGTTGATTGGCAACCTCTTCAACTACTTCGTGATTTTCTCCTGTTTTACCAATCTTCCTCCTCCTCTCTACTTTCGCCGAATCTTTTTGATCTTCCCAACTGCCAACGTTTCTCATCCCAATGAAACTCCTGGCGAGAGAAGTTGCTCGTTTAAAAAAAAAAAGCACTCGGAATTCCAAGATTGAGGGTTGCAATAAATACGAAAGTGTTTGACCCCGGGGATGTGATTTTGGTAATTGAGGAATTGAAAGAGGAAAGATCGGTGCATTTGGTGAGGATATTGGATGGTGAACGATATTGGAATGTGGACGAGTGATTGGACGGTCGTTTTGGTATCGAAGATTGACAATGATGGAGGCAAGGTCTGGAAGTCTATCTAGGAATGAGGGCCAAAGTGTATCACGTGGCTTGACAAAATATATCTCGCTGGTTGGGATGTCACGTAGGATCGTTGACGAGGGTCTCTAACGAGATTTTGCCCTTGGGTCTGCTCGTATTTCGTCGACATTGTTGCCTGTTTAAATAAATACCGTTTTTTCCTTTGGTCGTGTTGTCTCATTCGATAGGCTGACACATCGATTTTCTCCATCAGGGAAAATGGAAATTGAAATTGTAGGGTTTCGATATTCCGAACTGCCATCCTTCATGTGTTGATCCTAGCTAATGTCTGTCTATTGGATTTGTTTGGGTTTCGTGGGTTTGTTTGGGTTCTCTATTGGGTTGTCTATTTGTCTATTGGGAATACGTTTGAGATATTTCATGATAATTCATTTCCAATGATTCTACTGGTGATTTTTCATTTTCGCAGATATGCAGAGTATCATGAATCAGAACACGATCATCATGATTGGATCAAGAACATTTTGGTTACCTATGAGACCAGTTAAAGGAAATTTTGCAACTCTCGATACTGAAAATTTATCGAACGAGACCGTCCCAATTCTCCGGACGTTGAAGCTTTCGTTTCGTGACACATCCTAGTCACGAATATCTTATCGCGTTCTATCACACGATAGATAACTCTACTTTGAAGTGCTCAGTTTCCTGAGGTTACTGCGTGTGTCAGTACAGTGCTTGACGTTTCTCTTCAACGTCATTACCGCGTCTGGAATGAGATCCGGTCTCATCAAAACTCCCAATGAAAAATTCTCAAGAGTCGGACATCGAATATCGATTACGCGCACTGATGGCATTTTATGTTTATAGACTGCTATCTGCTTTTCAAAGTTTCGAAAGATTAATTTTTCTGCAGCAATTTCCTTCTCGATGTCGAGTTATGTACGGAGATTCGAGATTTATTTTTTTATAATTTATCTCCTCTGTACAAATATTCCGATATTTAAACAAATCTACTGTATAGCTTTAAATTATTGTTGTAGGAAAATAGCAATTTCCTCGTTTATTCTTGAAATTGTCATTATTGGTTATTGAAAAAGAACATATTATAGTTGAATTATTGATTTAATAATTATCTATAATAAATAAATGTATAAAATTAATATATTCATTATTTGTTTATGAAAAAATAATTATTTAATAGAATACATAGATTGATTATTTATAATAAATAATAAATAAATAATAAATAACGGATATCATGCAACATTATGACAGTGCTAAAAATTGAACAATATCAAGGACCGAAAATTCATGATTGTTTGTGATAAACAATATCATTTGTTGACCCATAAAAATATCCAGCTGGAAAAGTGACAAGTTGACAGTGGTAATTTTTATTAGGGAGATTTTTTTAGACGTACCAAAATTGATACATGATTATCATTGCATATGGTCGTTTATTTTGAACAGCAATTTTGTCTAACACGTTTTTCAAGTGAATTTTGGATTTTCCGGTTGGAAAAAAATGTCAAAATATTCGGTGGGTCAATACCAATTCAGTTAGGTTAATTGGTCACGTTTCGTGAGGAAAGTTTCTCGAAACAAGTTTCGAGTATTCCTTCATGCTTTTCTCATACTATTTCCACGACGTATTTGCAAAGTCTAGTCTCTTCGTGAACCGGAAATGGTTTTTTCTTTATACCCAGACCGAAAACGACTGGGTAATTTCCACGAGTAGTTCGGAGTAGAAAACGTGCATGTGGAAGGGTTTTGTTGGTTCGGACATGCGAAACAACGTTGAATCCTTACGGATTCCGTTCTCGCCTCTGGTCCAGACAACTTTCAAGCGTCCTCGTTGTCTACTCGTGAGCCTCTCAAAGACGTCTCACGGAAGACCCTTCTACCCGGCGAAGTTTCCGTTGACGTTTCTCTGCGTGCACGCTCAGAACGAAAACTTGCCTTCCCTGCTCCGAACTCCCTCTCACCGGATCTCAACACTACTCGACTTCGATCCACTTAATAATAGGTATTCCTCTAATGCCAGTTTTCAGGACTCAAGACACTGACAGTGTGAAACACGATTTTCATAAGGAGTCACTTTTTCGAATCTTTTTTTATCTATCGCAATCAACAATTAAGGTTATTAAACAATTGAGAATGATGGATCGTAAATATTAAAAAGATTGACAAAATTTATTGATTTTTTTTAGGAATAATATTAAGTTTTCAATTGATAATGAAATAATAAAATATTACGTGATAAAAGAATAAATCAGCTAACACAATAGTAAGATAAAATTAAATAATTAATAAGCTTTTGATAGTTCATTATTTTTAAATTATTTTCGATTTTTTCATCAAGTAATTTTGTTGTTATAAACATATGAATGTTGAATGTTAATGGTTGGAAAATGATGATTGCAAACGAATTATTGATAATAAATAAGATTATCCGAAAGTATTTGAGGAATAATAATGAGTTTTTTATTAATAATAAATTGATAAAAGAAGACAAGATAAAACACGAAAGTAAGCTAATAAAATAATAAACTAAAATAATTAAGTTCTTGGTAGAATAATTACTATGTAGAAAAACGCTCGATTTTATTATATCGTTGATTAAAACATATAAAAAATTGAGAATTGAAATTTGAAAAAAGAAATTGAAAAAATGAGAATTAATGAGAATTAGAAGAAAGTGAATTTTTTTCCTCATGTTCTATTGACGTCATAATCCTCGGTGGTTGTAACACGTCATCATAAAAATCCGCGGACGTAAAAAAAAAAGAGAAAAAGAGATGGAGGTAAAAAAAAGGAGGGGCAGGGGGAGGGGTTGAGAAAAGCAAGGGTAGACAACGCCCCAGGAGGTAGTTTCTTGTTTCTGAGCTACCTACGTTTCCTTGTACAAAACTTGTTTTTTTTTTTTGTTTGGGTTTCTCCTATTGGTGAGAACCAACAACGAACGCCAACGATATTTCGCAACCGCGGAAACTATCAACTTTCATTCATCGTTGGCGCTCCAGCTCTAATCCGTTTATAATGTTTCCTCGGCTGGAAAAAAACGTACAACGAAACTCGTGAAGTTTGTGAAGCTTCTTCCACAGTAAACTCCGATACGAATTTACAGATAAATAATATGATATGATTTATCACCGAATAAATTCAACTTTTGTCGAATATTGAAAAAATAAATATTGGAACCTAGATTTTAAAGTGGATGATTGAATTAGTGTAATAATGATTTATTTATCATTATCGATCGCCTTTTAAAAATCTATGCAAAAATCCATAATGACGTCAGAGCACGCCATTATGCTTCTACGAAGTTAAAATAAGTTTAAAACTGAATCCACGTTTCAATGGCTAAGACAAAACCCAAAGGGTTCCATACAGGAACAGAACTTTTTTTCGATGTTCGTCGTATCGAGAAAGTTTAATTGGCAAAAAGCAATGCTCCATGCTCGTGGAGAACCAACATTATAAAGGTCAATGGACCGTTTCTTAATTCGATAATTAGTTGGATAAATATTCATTGAGTCTATAAGACTAGTTGGATATTATTTAAACTTTTGTATTTATACGATTGTTATTCCTTCGAATTGAAATTGTTATTGTTTTTGGGTTTGTTTGGGTTTCGTTATTGTTTTTGGGTTTGTTTGGGTGCGTTGTTGTTTTCAGAAAATCCAAAGTTCCGGAAGTATTTTCATGAGATGTTTGGTTTTGTTTGGGTTTCATTATTATTTTTGGGCTTCTTTGGGTTTTGTTATTATTTTTAGGCTTGTTTGGGTTTCGTTATTGTTTTTTTTTTGCGTTTGTTT
>JAPYZJ010004511.1:0-15250 GCA_030522765.1 Ophioninae sp. B BG-2022a | reverse complement strand
AAAATACATAAAAAAAAAAAAAAAAAAAAAAAAAAAAAAAAAAAAAAAAAAAAAAAAAAAACGTCTCCGGCCGTTGTTCCGAGAGAAAATTAAATCCCCTGGCGGCCATCCCCGTCGGCAAGATTGACGGCGGGTTGGGCGAAGCGTGCCTCGATTTCCCAACGTTTCCGAGACTTTCGCGAGACCGAGCTGGAAAAAGGTCTCGTTGTCCGTGAAGGTGTATCGCGGGGGCGGGACACTACTTACCGCCGATTACTTCGCGACATCATCGACGGGAGATGTTAATTTTGCACTCCGTCCTTCCCCCGTCACTCGATTATCACAGGGGATGCAAGCCAACCCCCCTTAAAGTCTAAAAGTCTGGACGAAACTTTGTCATCGCGTTCTGACTGACATTCGCAACCCTTCGCCGCTTTGAACCGCGCCAAAGACTCGCGGAGACTTCGGAAAAAGTTTGCGAGATCGGACGCACTCGGGGAGAGAATAATTACGGGTTTGTCAGGCTAATTGGGCTGACCGCGCGCGTAATGGTGGGCCTGGTCATTTTCGATAGCGGGACAAAATAACGGCTTTGAAAATTTCATTGTTCAGCTGCAAAGTTTGTTTGTTTATTACACTTTGAAATTTGCAACGTTAGAATGCGATTCGAGTTTATTAATTCAATCCGAATTTGACTCGTTTGAGAAATTTTTCCGAATTTGACTCGTGAGAATTTTTTCCGAATTTGACTCGTTTGAGAAATTTTTTTGTTGCATTCAAATGTCTCTTACTTTTTTATTTTCTCATTTCCAATATTTAACGAAATATTGTTTCCTCAGATGTGAATCCGTGATTTCTTAATAAGACGCAAGCAAATTGTTTACCGTTCTCGTGGAGATAAAAAAAAGCATGTGTGAAATTAAAGAACAATAATTTCTCTTGCATTCCAACGTGCAAAATGAAATCTCATTGCCGCAGATATGCAAGAACTGTTAACATCTTCTTCAAGCACCTGTCAATATCGTCGAATTTGACTTCAATTATTATAGAAAGTGAAAAAATGACATTTCTCAAAATAAGAAAACATGGCAATCGTGAATTTATTATTAAATCAACTGTTTGTACTAACAACATTTTGGACTAACTTTGCCCGACGGTCCATCCAATAATAACGAAATTTAAATTCATTATGTTTTCCCCCATTTTTCGTTTACTGGTTTTTATAATTACCGAAAGGAATTCTTATTTACCGATCTGCAACCTAAATCTCCAAAATATTATTTTTGTATGATGATAAAAATGACCATGTCTAATGTATTTCCATATCGAAAAATGTCTCTTATGTCATACAACATTTTTTGGAAACAAATCACTCCGAATTATAGAGAGAATGAATGAACGAAAAAAAACAAATATCTTTAAATTGCAAGAATATTTTTTAACGTCCCTCTTGCAGGCAAATTGTATCAAAAGGAGTTGGAGGACGTCAGAAATCCCAACGATGTCAATTTTTCATATTAGTTATCGAAACTGTCACCGAAAATGATCTACCAAGGATAAATATATCGCTGCTAAATATGTTGATACCTATTCCAATTCGGTAACAAATCGATCCGTGAGTAATGGGAAAAAAAGTGTTGAAGCTTATTCGCCAGTGACTACAGCTGCAGCCTACATTCCGCAATTGTAGAAATAGAGTCCTACCTCCTCGAGTTTATACTTATAGAACTATAAATATCAAAAGATAGGGGTGTATAGTTCTATCCTTGGATAAATATAGAAATGGCCTGAATACAGTTAACCCGACAGAAAATTAGATTAGGTATCAGTTCGTCGGGACTCGTAACCAAGGCCCGTAACCACTTTTCTCTATCTCTCTCTGCATTGACGTTTTGCAACGATACCGCATCCAATTTTCAAACGTTCTAATTATTTTCTGTCTCTGCAGCAAAATTGGTCAACAATTGACCAATTTGAAAATGTAAATGAATCTTGCTTATCGAATTGTAAATACAAATAAAAATAAGAAATTTCGAAAAAATCTTGCTTATCAACGTAAAACAGAGAATACCTACAAAAAAATGAAACGAAAATAAAAGATTAGTCAAATAAAAAATTTCACGTAGACTGAAAGATAAATTACGAGCACGATTGAAAATGTTCATCTTGAAGTAGAATTGAAAAAAAAAAGTTATACTATAACTACTCACATACAAAGGGAATAAAATATTAAAAATAAAAAATACATAAAAACGATAGGCTCAAAACCGTCTTATTTTGGTTCTGTCACGCACTCAGCACTGTTGGGTAAAACTTGTAGTACATTCACGCGTTCTCAGAGTGCATTTTCTGGTAGATCATTTCTCGTCTCTCTCTTCCTTCTTCGCGCACGTCCCTAAGTACGTTATACCTTCCTATACGAAAATACATCACAAAAATAGGACAAATTGAAATAATTCACAAGCTCACTCAATCTCGCGGTTTTAGCCCTTCACGAACGCGGACTTAGTTACGCTTTTTTTCTTTTTTTTTTCTTCTCGCTGATCTGCCCGTGCGGATCCACATTCACATATACACATATATAGCCTCATCTCGTTGCTTTTCTCGGACAATCCGACTGAAGCGGTAAAAGACCGAATAATTAATCGAAATCTATAGCCGCGGGAGGCTCGGCCAAAGATAGCCACACAGTCATCCCCCTCGTGTCGAGCCTGGAGCGAACTTTTTTTTTCTCTGACGACGATATAACGGTCCCAACGTCTACGCGTTGCGACCGTTCGCCGTATATCCATACGTACACGCCCTGGACTGACGTGTACAATTTTCCTTGGTGCGAAAACCCGATGGCTCTCGAGTTATATAAAAACATATTTTCCTACTCCCGTAGATACGTATGCACGTACGTAGGTACACGGACTCGGAAGCTCGTATACCTGTACCTGCACATTTATACGCGCTTGCGTACGCAACAGGACCGATTTCATTCTGAATAATTAATATCGATGCTCAGTGGCTCGGAACCCCACTCGCGAGCACCTTCCGCAAGGTGCATCACATATTTCCTTTTTCTTTTTTTTTTCACCAACTTTTTCTCTTCCTCTCTTTTCTTTTCGCCCGCTCACTTTTTTCCACCCTCGGTGTCGTCTCGCCAATTTAATATACGTAACGCAGACACGTAAGTGGTGGGATATACAGGGTGCCCCAAAAACTAACGACAATACTCCAGGATCTCTGACAGATCGAGTCACGATGATCCACGATAACCAAATGTGACCTCATAGCTTTTCGAGATGTTCACACTTTTTCGAAACTCGTGAAAATCGTACATTTGTCGCTTGACAAATTATGGCCGAAAATCTCTAACGAAAATATTTAAAAGCATTGAAGATATGTTGGGAGTCGATACAATTTTCAACGTCATGCATCATCAATATTGATGGTAAAGCGCTTGATTTGGCTAAGTTTCAAATAATATGATTGCGTTGTTACGTTTGCCAGTCTATTTTTCAAACAGAAGATTTGTTTAAACGATTAATTAATCGGCCGTCATTGGAAATTGCAATATATATATCGAGTTTCGGGTTAATTATTAATAATGATTAATCGATGACGATTTGTGTATACCTGAGGCTATTCATTAAATTGAATGTTTTCGTCGAATTTGGCTCCAATTATTATCGACAATGGATAATTATCATGCTTCAGTATTAGTTTATTTTTAAATACGCTATTTGTAATTCTGAACATGTACGAAGCGATCTACACTTAAAAATCTACTTTTCCCCTAAAAATCCACTAATTCCTCAGTGATTCTCAGAAAATCAAATACGCGATATTGTCCGATAATAAAAGTAAAATATTTGAAAAAAAAAAGATTGATTGCATTCCACCGTCGCAACCCTTAGCCTGATATTTTAAGAAAGCCGGGAGAGATCCCGAGGGATGGACAACGAGATCTACAGTGTGCAACCTCGTCTGACTGCGAATCCAAGAAACGAGGGAATCGATACTTGTAATTTAAATATGTAAAATGTATTCGTAACTCGGTACTCGGGGTCTACGTAGAGATCCACCACCGTCAAGACAGCTAGCACCCTCTACACGCAACTCCACTTCTTCTTTGCTTCATCTTCTTCGCGCGTTTTCTCGCACCGAGCGATCTCTTTATTTGCGCACCATCGCCTTTACCGTCTTCATCGGTTCTTCCTTCCGCGCAGCTAGCGGCCCGCGACCTCGACCAATTTAAGTTCTTATTCGTTGGGTGCAAACTGCTCGTATACGTGTATACGTGGATGAGTTTATGTGCGCGCTCAGCTGTCGAAAGCTCGATCGATCTTCGAAGAAGGGCTTCTGGATGGGAAGCTCTCGTCTATTTTTCCAACTCGACTCGTTTTCTCTCTCTCTCTCTCTCTCACTTTCTCGTCATCTCTTTATCTATTTCCTCTGTTTTCTCTTTCTCTCGCTCCTCGGGTTTTCTTTTTTGCTTCTCAACTTCACTCCGACTCTCTGTCTTTCTCCGTTTCTGTAATTCTGATTCCAATCACGATTTGACCTTATTCGACGAAATTCTCAAACCGTGCATTCTTCATTCTTTCGCTCTAGATAAAACGGAGAAATGGAGAATCAGAGAAAATGAAGTACGTGATATATTTCACTTTATTGGCTGACCTTATTCGATGAGATTGTTGTAAATGGATTTCGTAGATAATTACACCGGCAAACAAAAAAAAAAAATTGTCTGTACACCGGGCACCACCTATCTACGGGCATGTTTTTCGACCCGCTGAATACGAATTTCAAGTCAGTTTAGGCTGTCCAGCCTTCAATTTCGAGTAAATTGCAAAAACCCAAAAAATAGTGAAAATTCGAGGTTTTGACAAGAAAAAAAATTTTGAGATCTAAGGCAAGCATAGTTTTCATGTATTTTGGTCTGTTAAATACTAATTTCGATCGTACTTTAATCATAAACTTTTTTAATTCTAAAAAAATTGTACAAAATCATTAAATATTGCAAAAATCGAAGAAAATTGGGATTATCTTGGTGCAAAAAATGTTGTGGACCCGGATTGCCGAAGATTTCCATGTAGTTTAATCTGCTTGATAATGGAAATAATTATTCCCGACGTTTCAAGAAACGCTGTTTTCCCTTGATGGATTAATTATAATTAAAGTATATTTATAATTAGTAAAAATACGTGTATGAATAACATTAAATGAATAAGTGAATAATAACTAATAATATCGATAACAATATAATTAAGAAAATATTATTAATAATAAAAAATATAAAATAATAATATTAATAATAATAACAGAGCACCATTAAAATAAAAATCGTGTATGCACATGTTCGAACGTGCGTCGATAACGTGGCGATAAATCGAAGAAATTTGCTGCTGACGTCGAAGAAGTTGATGCCCTTGCGTCGCTAGGCACGCACAGCCTACCAGCTTTTTTTCCTCCTCTCGTTTCTTTTTCTCTTTATTCTCGTTGATTCGTTTTTTTTTATTTCCGTTTTTCTTCTCCCTCATTTTCTCATCTCTGTATTTTCCCCTATCTCCTCTCGTGCGATGACAGAAACGTCGCGCGATAGGCCCAGGCAGAAGAATATCGAGCGGAGTTGCAGCAGTCAGCCGCGCAATTCATACCGCGGCTAGTTTTATCGAGAAACGAGGCGATATCTCTCGGCAAAAAGTAAATGTACAAGCATGCGTACGAACGTCGTAACCGGTATGCCGATGGTCGCAAAAAGGGCTCGATCGTCTCTATCTTTCACGGATTAAATTGTTCGGATTTGCTCCTTTTGTTTCAAAGCGTTTCGCACACGTTTTTTTCCCTTTGTTTACGGAATTTTCGTGTGAATATTTCCATGTTTATATTTTATAATTAAAAAAATATATATTTTTGTTTTTTTGTTTTTCTCGATATCCTACTTGATAGTAGATCGTAGACCATTAAGGAGGATACCAATCGTTCGGGAAATAGTCGAAGACGCGTTTAAAAAAATACAGAAACGCCAATTAAAAAATTAATATCACAAAAATTTTAGTAAATTACTATTTTCCTTTTTCTCTCTTCTCCATCTTTATGCCCTCCTCTTCACCTGTTTCACGATCAAGCAGAATATTTATCAGCTTGAATAGCCCAACTTGAAAATACAGATAGGTTCGAGTATAAAGTGGAACATATCCCGATTTATCGACGTATCCATAGTTTCCACGTCCTCGCGGTGTGACTTCACAAATATAGATCGCAGATTGAAAGCGTATATATATATATATATATATATACGTGTACCTGTTTATTCCTTGGATCAACGGCCACCGGTTGCGCGTATTCTGTCGTGTGTACTCGAGGGTTTTCCTCGCACACGAGCGCACGTACACAATTGCACACGAATACACACAGTTTTGAAAAGTAGCAGCTTTGTGCGCGCGGCCTCGCTAAGACGCGGCTTATTCGGTTATAAACACGCGCTACGTGTGTACACTAACAAGAAACTTTGTAGGTTTACCTTACCTGCCTTGTCTACCTGCGTACACTTTGTCTCATTCAACCGTGACGCGATTGCATCATTTTTTTTATCGATCGAAATATTCGACTCCCGTATCTCCGCTGAGAAGAAACGACGGAGAAGCCGAATTGGTGGAGAGGGGGGGGGGGGTGGGAGAACGTAGAATTCCCAAAAAACGACACGTGGATATTGCACACAAAGAACCCAGACGACGATTCAATATCGAATGAAAGAGACGGAGGTAAAGAAAAAAAAATGATACACGTGTTTCATAGGCTTCCACGTGAAGTTTTTGTGGGCAGTGTTGGTGGCGCGATTTTCAATGATAGAAATCCAGCTAGATAATTTTTTAAATGTTTATTCATTTATTTTCGTTACTCGGGGTTTACTCTTGAAGTGGTTTCGTATACTCAAATGGAGGATACGGGCAATGATACAGCAATTTTGGTAGTCGAAATCGGCGAAGGTATTGGGTAATCGAAAAGAGTAGTTTTTTCAAGAGTTTCAATAATCTTTGAAGTCGTATGGGCAATGAGCGTGGAGTTTCTCATATAACGCACAGTTCTTCAATGCTAATTCAATAGTTGTTTGGAACACCACGAAAAATCTTATATTTTTTTCCACGATTTTTTTAGTATTACCGAAAATTTCTTTTTGCTGATTTTGATGAATGCTTTCTTACGAAATAAAACAAATAAATATCAGAAGTAATAATAAAAGTATGACGAAAAAAAAAATATGTTTCCATAACTTTCCATCACGATTATCCACAATCGTATCTTAGAAATTCACGCTGTATCAGAACCCTAAATGACGAACTGCGATTTTCGTAGTTCGAATTTGTCAAACGAAATTTCCAAGATGAAAGAAAAATGACTCGCCCGGAGTTTCAACGGCGCAAACTTTACGATCATCAAACGAGAGTATGTTTTTTTAGGAAATACGTCGCCAAGTGGCGCTTCTTTTTGAACGCTTCCAAAATTGGACTCGTTCCATGAACAATACACTGGCCCGACAATCTTCACCGAGAAGAGTTCACACGAGCGAATTCTCAATTATTAATGGACTGTCAGGTTCTCGACTGTCCCTCCAGCCCTTCTACGTTTGCTCGATCTTTCCGCGTACAGACGAGCACGTATACCCGGTACTGTACCGTACACTCACACGTATAGCATACGAGAGCCATTTTTGAGCTGGGCCACGTTCATTGAACAAACATCATTAAGCCAGCGTGGTAACGTTCTCTCACATATCTGCGTGTGAGCCGGGAGTGGCGTGCTTCTTCTCTGCCCTACTCTTTTCCTTGTCTTTGCCTACTCGTACTACGTGGCTCTCTTCTTGAACGTTCAGTCACCAAGTTTCTCGAATTATTCTCTCTTCTGCCTCCTCCTCCTCGCGACCAGACCTCTTCTCTAGATCTTTTCTCTGTGATGTCTGCTTCTCCCTCCCCGTAGCCTCTTTCTTTACATTCCTCTTGCTCCTTTTCTCTGTGCCAGTATCCTTTGCTTCTTGGGACACTCTTATTCTCAAGAGCCTTCCTCCTTCTCTTTCTCTCTTTTCTTCTCTGTCTACTTTTATCCAACTCCACTTCTATCCCTCGTTTCCTCTTCATCTATTTCTCTCTCTCGCTCTCTCTCTCCCTCCTAGTCTTTCCCCATCCTCTCGTCTGGCAAAGCGGTAAGGAGGCTCCTCGCACGTACGCACGCATACCAACATCAGGTACGACTCTCTCGAGCACAGACTCCGTACCAGCCCATTAGCCAGACACACACTCTCATTGATGTCTCTGGCCCTCACCCCTGTCCGCTTTTCGCCCCATTATTCACATTATACGATTTCTCAAGCCTTTACCCGGTCCCATATTGCCCCACTACCAGCTCCCATTCGCGGAGTGCAAAATGAGGACATTATCGAACGTTACCGTTCCGATATCCGAGATGGGAAATCGGTTGTACAGTCTATTTGACAAAAGCGCGTACGCGGGTACTTTTTTTCCTAGGAACCATTAGAGTGTTAAAAGCCTTCTCTGCGACAGTTTTTGAGTTGCACCGTACACGCTATTGTCGAACAGAATGTACAGATCCACACGTACAGAAAACCAGAAAATTCAAGAGCACGTTGGAGAGTTCCGTATCTATCCTCTGATACGTGCACTCCACCTGCTTCGATCCGAAGCATCTTTATCATCCTCTACGCCTCGAGCGCCATCAAGAGGTTCCTTGCAAATTATCGCGTCGCGTCTAACTCTCCCTCTCCCTCCCCTTCTCTCCTTTTCCCTCACCCTCTCTTTGATCTATCTCTCGGTACTATTTTTTCACTCGCACACCTACCGCGCAACCACCAGACGGGAGAAATTCCATCACCCGATAAATGGCTTGTACACGAGCATCAAGTGCACCCATATTGTCAGTGGCCGGGTATACGTGCCGGCTAGGATACGATATCACTTAGACAATGTGGCTCGATCAACGTGCTCCAATTCACTCGGCTACCGGAGAGCCCCTTCCAGAGTTGACGGCTCGTGTGTAGTCAGGATATTCGTCTATCTTACTTAATGTCAGCGGGACGGTGTGTGTGTGGGTGTAACGATGAACGCCCCTGCCAATAATGGCTCAGCGATATCCTTGGACAGACATAATGGAATAATAATAAGACGTATATGTGTGTGCGCGCGTGCGTGCGTGCGCACCAACGATCATTCGTTATCACGGAATCCACTGGAATCGAACTATATCCAGTTTGGAGTTGGTTACATTAGTTTTCAGTTTGGCTTCAAGGTTGACTTCACTTCGGTGTAGTCTCTCGATGCTTGCGGTGCTCAGTGGCAAGCATCGCGGACAGGTGACGGGTACGAGGCGCCACTATTTGCCCTTTCGCTGTCTTACCCTTTTTGCGACACCGGCCGAAGGCCCATTGGGTTGAACAAGGCCTTCCTCGTATTTCCATATCTCCGAGCTTCGGACTATGCGTTCTCCGCGATGTCATTCTTCGTTGAGCAAGCATTAATAATTCGGTAGCGATCCAACGCTCGGAGTTGCCGTCTACGGGAGAAGGAGCCGTCGTGCCGCGCGACTCCCTTATATTACCGGAGTAAATAACGAGAAGTTACTCTTGCCCGTGTACAGCCCTGGTAGGACAACGCTACGGCGAAACCCTCCGTGGCCGGGAGGGCGGGAGGGAGCGAGTCAGCAAGAGGGAGAGTTCTCTCGTTGAACGCCGACCGACGTCGGTCTCTCGTAAATATTTGTTCGTGGAGCCGGAACCCCGAGAATGTTCACAGACTCCCTCTCTTCTCTTCATTCCTCTATCGCTCTCTCCGTTTCTCTCTCTCTCTCGTTCCACGGGAAATACTTCCCTCTTCCCTCTTCCTATTTCTCGATAGCTTGGTCCATTCCTCATACACTCGTGTGCCTTTTACGAAATTGCTATTTTTTTTTAATCATCGTTTAAGCGCAGCCGGTGCATCCCCCCGCCCGTAAAGCGCCAAGGTGAAGAGCAACTCAGCGAGTCTGGAATTCGATTTGAAAGTTTATGATGAAGGGGTGTTTTGCTATATAACATTTATGCAAAGATGCTATATTTTTTATTACATCTTCGTTTCTTTTTCAATTTTCATTATCCAGGTTTGAAATATAATCTGAACCGAATTGGAAACATATTTCGTTTCTTCGTTTCCTATATTTAGCCAACTCTTGTCTTTACTAATAGAAGAGAGAAGTTCGCATTGAAACGGATTTTCTATTGCGCATACAAATTTGGAATGTAAATTGTTCACCGTCGATATTTAGATAGAACAAATTTTCACTCATACTCGGATTTTATATGGCACAACCAAACGCCGTTCTTATCCTCGTCCTCCTCTTCCTTCTTCTTCGCTCTCGATCCGCATGTTTACGCAAGTCTGGCGAAGATATTTGGATTTGAATCAGCCAGCGTAGAATCCTCGGTTGGTGTATGGTGCAACGTATGCAACGGTGGTGGTCTTGCGCATCAACAAGGGGCTTCGAAGTACAGAGATTACCATGTGTATACGTATGCGGGCATATACAAACACACGTACGGAGAGGGAGAGAGAGAAAGAGGGAGACAGATTTGGAGTGACTGCAGCATATACATGGACACTTCATTCCATCGGTTTCTCGGAAGGCCATGAAGTCTAGAGAGAGAGAGAGAGAGAGAGAGAGAGAGAGAGAGAGAGAGTAAGACAGGGAGGGGGGAGGGAGAGGAAGGAGCGAGATTGAACGGGCGTATATTGTGGCGTCGATCACCCTCAATGCGAGAGCAAAGTCGTGGATGTCTTATCGATAAAATTTTATAACAAACATGCCCGCGAATACACAAGCCCTGAAGAGTTATGATTAATTGAGAGTTAAAGAGAGCATGCGTTCAAACGCGGCCTTTGTTGGCCCTCTCTTTCTCTCCGCCCCACTCTCTCCCTCCTCCTGTCTGTCTCTCGTCGTACAAATGTCAATCATTTACTTCCTATCGGTCTCGTTTTCGATCTTGAACACATTCGCGCATCGTTCTGACGTATTCGTACCATTCGATGATTCGTGTAATAAAACACGACATTTCTCTTCTCTCTCTCGCTTGCTCTCCCTCCGTTTCTTGTCGATGACACGCCGGTAAGCATATTCTTCCGTAATGTGTAGCCGATCCGAAAACGAATCGATTCTCAATTTCGACGTTATCGCGTCATTGTAAAACTTTCGATAGGTTTCGTTTGCTCGTTTGAATCGGAACGCACAGTAATTTTTTTTATTACGTTTTACTGCCTCTTTGCTTCCTCGCGAGTAAATGATGAAAATATACGATGAAACGAAGCAAATAATGTATTTGTTTGGTTCTTCGTTTATAAATAATAATGTACCAATTTATTGAATTTCGTGACCTGTTTTCATTTCTAAATGAAAATATTTTTAATATTCATTAATGAAATAATGATATTCATAAATGAAATAATAATATTCATAAATGAAATGAAATAATAATATTTACAAATGAAAAATACTTTTATTCGTAAATGAAACTGATAAATATAAAATAGCAATGCAATAATAAACAAGTATTTTTTATTTTTTAAAGAAACTTATTTATGTTAATTATTTATAACTTTTATAGTTCGCAATTACGAATAAAAAAATAATTTACTGTTATGATTGATAATTATTTATCATTTGTATTTATAAATAAAAGTTCTTCGCTCTTAACAATATCAATATAAACACATATATTTTTCGATGGAATAATAAGTTTGTTCGTTGATTTATTCCTAATGTATTTATCGATTGATGATAATGGAGATGTTTTTTCGCCACGTGCATCCACGAATTCCCAACGAAGAGAAAACAAAATACGAAAACGACAATCAAGACTTTCATATTGTTACTGTCTCATGGATGAGACGGTTCATTTGACTGGTGCATCCCTCGCGTATGTACATATACAGACATCACGTAACGCACGTTTTTATCGGTTAAACGCGCCCGCGCGCCCACAGCGGCCGCAGAGAGGCTGTGATTATTCGCCAGTTCCTCCGCGGGGCAATATAATTACATTCTCTCGCGCCTTTAATAATGCATTAATTACAAACGTTACACGGTATATACTCGGTGAAATAGCGTTCCCGGTCCAGCCTGGTAGACTACACAGCCGGGAAGGGGGACTCTCGAGCGGCGATGACGACGAGTCTCGAGAGTCGCGAGGGTGGCAACCGCCAGTTATTTATTTATGTTAATCTCGGACGAGCATCTTAATGGGTGCGCGATGCGAAGCCGAGCCATGCCAGTAAAAATCCCGAGAAAATTTGTGAACGCCCGTTACCTTTCCTCATTTTGTACTTTCTTTAACCGAAAAATCGTCGACCGTATCAGCGAGTATTGTTTTTTTTTTTCATTATATGTTTTTAAATTTCGATCCTTCGATTCGTTTTTTTTTTTCATTTTCTCAGCCGTTTTAGAATGAAAATGAGAAATTTGTAAAAATATAACATTTAAATTAGAATGCAGTTCTATTTTACTCTTCCTTTTTCCATTTCGAGCTAGTAACGGATTTTCCAGATGAACGTATATCGTTACATAGCAATAAATCGTTTTGTGGCTTGGATTAGGAAAATATGGCTTAACTAAATGAATAATGAAATTTTCAAATTTTTTATTACTTTTTACACTTTCTGTTCCTTTTTTTTCGTTTATCCTCCTCTTTTAATGTTCATTTATCTTTCTCTGGTCGTGTCATTTTCTAAATTTTTAATTGTTTGTTGGTTTTTAAATATTTTTTTAAATTATCGCTCTGTCCATTCAACTCCGCTATTTTTTTTTCGCCGTTTATTATTACTTTTAATTGCGTGAAATTTCATGTAACTCTTATGCAGCGAAAAATTGAAGAAGAAAAAAACGACAACGGGTCGTTGCGTTGCAACGGAGCAAGCTTTAACGTCTCAAAAGCTACCAACAGCCTCGGGAGTTCGGGAACAAAATCACAGTGACGTGAAAGAAGAAAAAAAAAGAAATAATACCAAGAAATTGAAGGGACGATCGAATAACAGAACAAAGTTATGTACGTTTGCGTTACGTGCATTACGCCCGACGGGTACAATTGGTCGTTCGTGTGATCACGCGTATATAATTTAACAGGACTCGAATCGGCTCTGCACCCGCGGCTCCCTTCTCTTCTTGTACACCTCACGATTCTCGAATGTATAAATTTTTGTCATGACTCGCGGTAACGCAAATACATATGTGTGCCTCTACGTCCGCGTGTACTATGGGACAACTCGCGATTAATCGCGGTACATCGCGTTCGAGCAGGATCCAAAAAAAATGAAGAATAAAAGCCACAAAAATCCACGACTGTGCGGGTTGGGAGATAATTTAAAGAGAAAGCCCGAATAGGGTTTGTTTTTTTTTTTTTTTTTTTTTTTTTTTTTTTCGTCGAGAGGAAACGATAAGGGCGACGTACATCGTTTTGAAAATTCATCTGGAATCAACCGCCAAGATTTCGCGTTGCGAGAGCGATACTTGAGGCGCCTCGTAAGCACGAATTATTCATTCTCCCCCCTCCCGGATCCCTTACACTCGGACAGCTCTTATATCAAATTAATCGCACATTATTCCGTCTGTCTCTCTCGCTGTCTCACTTTCGCTCTTTCTTCGTAGGCATCACACCTCCAAAAATCGTAGGCGATAGCATTATTATTATCGCGATAGTACTCGCAGCCTCATTGTTTGGGTTTGTTCTTGAGTGTTTATTTCTTTTTTGCTTCGTTACGTCATTTCGTTGCATCGCCATTATTGTTTCATTGAATTTCCTTCGGTAATCTCACGGCTGATCGACGATAACTATTGCTCATCGACAATCAACTCAATTAGCAGCATTTTTATTCTTTCGTTTCATTCTCTTTATTTTTTTGTTGTTTCGGGCTACGTATCCGGGGAAAATGAGAGTTAGCTAGGGAAAGAGGATTGTTGATGATGATGATGGAGTTTGTTATGCACCAGTCATACTTTCATGTAAGAGTAAATTATTATAACAAAAATGACAAAGGGAAAGAAAATACAAGATTCAAAAATCGGACCAAGGAAAATTACGATAATCATTACGTAAAGTATAAAAATAAAAATCAAGGAATCCACATGGAATAAGATGAAATTGGAACGAAGTAAAAGATGGAAATAAAAATACCAAAAAAGAATTAAAAAATGTATTGTACCATAAAACGTAACAATAAAGATAAAGATAAAGAGATCAAGATCAAGATTAACGCAAGATTCGAAAATAGAGGTTAAAATAAACTTGGAAAATAAAGGTTGGACTAAAAATGAAGGTAAAGTGAAGAACCAACTGATGCTCAGCAAAAAATCATCGAAGAGCCAGCGCATCGCCAAGTTCCGAGAGAAGAGAGAGAGAGAGAGAGAGAGATAGCAGAAGCTTGTATGCGGTAGGTCGCGCGAATTATCGCGGTCTTTAAAGCTAAAGATGAAGACAATGAGCACGAGCGGTTGAGGGGGAGGGTCTCGGGGATCCGCGCCGAGACGAGTGCGGCCCTCCGTCCCGATGATGCTGCGGCGATGGCTATCCTCAATTTTGCGTCAATTCTCGTCGGCGTAATTATGGATTTTACGCCGTCACGGCCTCGCGGACTCGCGTGGGCGTGAGCTTCTCCGATCTTTTCTTTGGTAGACCTATCGATCGTACGAAAAAGGCAAAGGGCTAGAATCGAAGAGACACAAGTGGGAAGAGAATCAGCTGATACGTATATCGATATAAATTACGTCCTCAGAAAATCGAATAGAATAAAAATCATTAAGAATAAACAAATTTCTGGAACCTGAGGGAAAAAAAACTAAGATATACAAAATAAGGATAACCAAAAACAAAAGAGAAGTATAAATGACCAAAAATCATTAATATTTGAAATAACGAACTATAAATACAAATAAATAAAACGAGACCAAAGGAAAAGCAATTTACTGCGAGATCGAAAAATTTGGCTGCAGGATGAAATTAATCGAAGCGAAACAATGGTAATAACCAACGAGTCCGTCAAAAAGTAGTGGAGTTCAATCGAACAGACAGATTACGACAAAAAGAGAGAAAGAAATATACCACGGACAATAAAGCAAGGACAAACCTGCTCGATTATTTCTCAGGTTTCAAATTTTGTTGCGTATCGCATCCCGCAACGTATAATCAACAATCCGAGAAATATTTAGATATTAAATTATATTATTAAGATACGAATTTACCAGTGCAACC
>JAPYZJ010004510.1:0-19297 GCA_030522765.1 Ophioninae sp. B BG-2022a | reverse complement strand
ATTCCGTAATTTTCGAAGTGACGTACCGGCTACAAAAAAAATCGCAAAAATAAGAATGAAAAAGCAAAAGGAAGCGATTTTTGTCCTCTTTGAAACGCCCTTTGGTAAATTGAGTTACGATCATTTTTCGCCGAGATATCGAATTTAATGTCAGAACAAAAAAACTTAGAAAAAGCCTGAACTCAGAAAAACGGTGATCCCGGAATTACGAAATTAGACGTTTGAAGAGGTAACTGTTAGCTTTAGTTTCGTGATTTGAAGAAATTTTTACGATTTTTTTTTCGCCGAGAAATTCGATTTTTCGTCCGGATTGAAAAAATTATTGGATGCCTAATACTTTTGGCCAACGCTGTATATATATATATTTATTATATATATTAATATATATTATACATTAATCAATATATAATATAATTAACAATTAATATATACTATAATAATAATTAACTTCCAAATACACATTAATTTCGTTATTTTTTCGTAATAGTCGTCTCGACAGTGATGAGGATGTCCTCTTGATTGCACTCCCTCTATTGTCGTACCCTGATCGGGCATGCATTAAAGACTGGCTTATTTGGTCAGTGTCTCGGGCTCGGAATGACAGCAGCCGGATGAAGACACGTTTGAATGCGTGCACCGTTGTGGGTGGATGTGCGCCTACTTCCCTTCTATCCACCCCCCCCCCCTTCCCCTCCCACTTTCTGCGCGTATATATAGGCCTATATACGTATGTGTGAAATATACATCCGTTCCACGATATACCTGTAAATACGTATCGCAGGACACTTTGGATGAGACCCAAAGCTGGTAGGGTGGCGGTTCACTTGACCGGAAACTCTTGTTGTTTTTTTTTCGTCTTTTTTTTTTTGTTTTTTTTTCCTTTGTTTCTCTCGCTCTTACATGAGACTCCTCTTTATGCGTCACCTGCCTCGTAAATCGGGCAAACGGATGAACGACGATATTCAGTGTACAGTGGTAGCCTGGCCAATTGCTTTCTGGATTTAGGATTATTTTAGGATCCGCGATGTTTTTTTTTGTTTTTTTTTTTGGAAATCGTAGAGAAAATCTGAAATCTAAAATGTAAAATTGGCAATACTAAAAATACATAGCTCACTAAAAATACAAAAAAAAAAAAAGAAAATAATACAAAGTTGAAAATACTAATATATAAAGTGAATATTAAAAATTTAACAAAATACTAGGAAATACTAGAAAATAGATAATACTAAATAATGAAAATACTAAAATAGTATAGTATATTTTATTCCAAGTATACCCTCTCCGGATGTTTACATATTTACTCCCCTTCCATCTTGTACATTTGTCTTAACATGCGATTTCTTACATCTACTTAATGCTTATTTAATTTCTCTGCCTTTTCACATCTCTTTTTGACTTTTTTCCCTTTCCTCGTTGGTTCTTTTTCTAACCAATCTTTCGAATTCTTTAATGTATATACATAGTCGTGTTGCCGGCTCCTTTTGAAAATACTAAAATATAAAATGAATATTAAACGTTTAACAAAATACTAGGAAATACTAAAAAATGGAATATACTAAAGTATTATCTCTTTTTTAGTATTTCCTAGTATTTTGTTAAATGTTTAATATTCTTTTTATATTTTAGTATTTTTATTATTTAGTATTTTCTATTTTCTAGTATTTCCTAGTATTTTGTATTTTTATTTGTATTTTGTATATTTTCTATTTTTAAGTAAATAATGAAAATACTAGAATATAAATACTAATAAAAAAAGAATTTTTTATTATTATTTGAAATTTATTATTATTATTATTATTATTAGAAAATTAATAATAAAAAGAATTTATAAGAATATAAATACTAGAAAATACTAGAATATAAATAATGAAAATACCAGAATATAAAAAGAATATAAAAAAATAGAAAATACTAAAAAATGAGGAAAGAAATTTGGTCGCGACGAGCGCGAGGTTCGAGTCCAAGGAACGGAGCTTTGACACTCGCATCTGCAAAACGTAAGATTGCAGGAGTAAGAAGTTGACGGCGAGTGTGGGTCACCGCTCTTTCTCTTTCTCTCTCTCTCTCTCTCTCTCTCTCTCTACATATATCACTACACTCGGGAAAATGATGCGGCGGCGAGCTTAGCTCGTTGCTCCGATTCGACGAGACTGCCTCGAAAACTCCTTTGGAGCCAAGCCAGACGCGATTGTCGAGAAATTCACTGAGGCTATTCAAGAGGGAGCGAGCGAGAAGAGAATAGAAGTCCGGGAGTGGGTGGTTCAGGAAAAGGACGACGAGGTAGAATCTGCTGTAGGAAGATCGGTGAGGGGTTTGGAAGAGATGTTCCGGTCTCTGTTTTCCCTCTTTTTCTCTTTCTCTTCCGCCTCTCGTTCTCCCCAAAGTTTATTCCGCATCGCGGACGCGTGGTAGACGCGACTAGCCAAGGAATACACTTGACTCCCAGCTCCACTGGCGATTTCTCTATGCTGGTATTCGCGCCAGCGCGTGAAAAAGAATGAATCCAAAAAAGGGAAGGAAAAATTGGCGCCTCGAACTTCGAAGAAAATCCTGACGTTTTCCTATTTTTCCTTCATTTTTGTTTTGTCGTCTTCAATCTTCAAACTTTAAGGCGTTGCGAAAATGAATTCTCGAGAAATTTTAGCGAATTTACCATCCGATGGTAATTTACCGACGTTTTATTTTTTTTCTATATTTTCAACGGTATCGTTGGCGAAAAAAATGTTTCGAGAGTATCGGCAAATTGGGAAATAAAATTGGCTACGATTTTTTACTGGGACCTAACGAATATTCGGCGAAAGGATGGGATTACGATAGATTTTTCCTTGACACGGATTAATTAAATGTTTCGCGTTTCGATAACGTTGGAAATATCCAGTGACCCGTTTTTCATATCTATATTTATCGTCGTCAATTATCGATACTCGAACGAGATAATCGTTTGTAATTAGAAAAATGTACACGTCGCGAACGAGGGAAACGAAAAATGAGAGAAATATGAGAGGGGAAGGGAAAGAGAGAACGAGACAGAAAAAAACCATTGAAAAAGAGGAAAATAAATAGGTGGAACGAAGGTTCCTCCGAGGAGAAGGGAAAATGCGACAGGACCGTTGCCAACCGGTTGCTGAAGCTTTTGGGCATATAACGTTAAGTATATACCTACCAACAGAGTCGGACGCGTTGGGAAATTTCGTTCGCAATTTCACGCTCGCGAACTCCAACCCCAAACCTCATTAAGCCCGTAGAAGCTTGAAAAAGAGGCCCGCTATGCTGGTCTGTAGGAGCTGGGGTACATTGCGAAAAAAACGCGATCGGTATTTTCGTCTCTCTATTTTTCTCTCCTTCTCTTTCTCTCTCTCTCTCTCTCTCTCTTCTCGTTTACTATCCTAATACAATAAGGCTGTACTTGCTGATGCAGTACTGATGTGTAAACAAGGAATTTGAAGTTCACTGTATCACTTCGATTACAAATGTGTCGATATAATGGGAAAAGATATTCCAAGCTCAGTACTTGTAAATAATGATTTCTCTAGTAACGTATTTGGCTATCTTTTTCGTTATTTGTTTTTTTTTTTTCGTAATTTTCGTATTATTTTCCTTTATAATTTTCGTGTTATTTTACTTCCTAATTTTCGTATTATTTTTCTTCCTAATTTTTGTATTATTTTTCTTCCTAATTTTCGTATTATTTTTCTTCTAATTTTCGTATTATTTTTTTGTTCTTAATTTTCGTGTTATTTTACTTCCTAATTTTCGTGTTTTTTTTTCTTCTTAATTTTCGTATTATTTTTTTTTTTTCCTAATTTTCGCTTTATTTTTTTTCTCCATGTTTTTTTTTCCTCGTAATTTTCGTATAAAAAACGCGAGAAACAAAATGCTTCCGCGGATAATTTAAGAGGGGGGTTTTTTTTCCCGAAATGTTCACACCGCGCCACAACGTTAACATCGACGATTCGTGAAACCGGAAGTCCGCGAGAAAACCGCAAGGGAGGGAAAAAAAAGGAAAAAAACGAGGAGAGCAAATATTTTAGTTCTGACCGTGTGTACAATACATAGCGATAGCCCAGCTGTGTAACATACATAGCCCTGAACAACGGAGTTTTCCAATAATTCAATATACTTTAGTTAACCGAGTTATATCGAGCGTACGAAAAAAACAAAAAAAAAAAAAATGAAAAACGAAAATTTCCCTCGTCGAACGACAAGATCGTTCAAAGTAATAAGTTTGGCGTGTGTGGCCGGGTGAGATTAATACATCGGCCGCCCGTTGAATCCTCGCGCGAGCTAATACGAGGATCATATATAGGTCGTCATATTTGTTTGATCGATAAACGAATTTCTCGGCTCGAATGAGATTAATTAGAACGTACAAACGAACCTCCGCGAATCCCATTGTTCCTAATCGCTCGCCTGCACAAATTTGTTTATCCCGCCATCACGAAATCCCGAAACTATTTCTAAAAAAATTTCCATTCGATAATTGTCCTTTTTCGATTTTTCACGAATTTTCATAGTTTGTTGGTTTAGAAAATTTTTTTCACGAGCAGAAACATTTTTGATGATTAATCAAATATTTTTACAAGCCCATTCGCGTTCTCTCCATTTACTGTATATTTATGTAAATTTGTATTTTGTGTAGTCCTGTTTGGTGTTTTCTTCGATCTTTTTTTATTTCCTATTTCGTTGATTAAACATTTTTTTAAATTCTTTTTTATTTCCTATTTCGTTGATTAAAATTAAAAACAAAAATTCTTTTTTATTTCTTATTTCGTTGATTAAAATTTAAAAAAAATTCTTTTTTTATTTCTCATTTTTCTTCCATCTTTTTTTATTAATTTTATTTATTTAACTAAAAAAATCGATATTTTGTAAATTCGACATTCAGATCGTTAAATAAACATTACAATAAATATCTGCCCACTTTACACGGTTACGAAGCTCAAAAAAAAAAAGAAAATTGAACAATCCAAAAAAGAACAATACCAAAACTGGCCAATTCAAAAAAGTGTAGATCTCGACTTCCGTCGAGTTCCAACAACGCAAACTTCTCACCGTAATTAAAACTCAACGAATATAGCTTTAAAAACGATCGTTCCCACCTTTCCAATTCCGAAGATCTTTTTCTTCACGAAATATGGTAGCAAAATGCGTTTATTCATTAGGCAGCCCAGACGCACGTTCACGCTTCCGTAATTTCTCGAGTGATGTTGGAAAAGTGTGAGAAAAATGATGGAAACGATGTTATCGGGCGATAGTACGAGCTGGGTGGAAAGCCCTTGAATCGTCATGCGTAGAATGGTACGCAACGCGTTCAAACGAATTGCATCAAGGAAAATGGGAATGTCTGGGGATTTTTTTTTTTATTCCCTTCTTTGACGAGGTGGAACACGCGATTGCTTTTTTTCTGAGGCTCTACGGGTTCGATATCTCGGAATATGTATACAGGGTGTCTCACGTAAGAATGTCATCCGTGAAATGGGAAATTGAAATGGGAATTTTCATGAAAAAAATCGTGAAAATCCTGTTTTTAGAAGTTTTTTATGATTTTTTCGCATGATTTTTGAGTTTTGGGGGAAATTAATGGTAGATTCGTGCTCAGGGGATCAAATTACATAAAAATAGACCATTTTTAAAAATATTAAAAATCCAAATTTTTTTTGGTTTTTGGAACAAAAAAAGTTTTTTCACTCAATCATCGATAACTTTTTTTCCTTTGGGATTTGGAGCTCTACTCTGTGCTCAATCTTTTCGTTATGATTTTCTCTTCAAAATGCTTTTTTAATCATTGAAATCCGATGATTGAATTTCAAAGTTGGACCATCGATTTTTGCCAATTTTTCCATACATACCCCTTTGCCTCTTTTTTTGCGATTTTTCAAGTGAACTTTCCGGGAAAACCACAAGAGATATCGATATGATTCCAATGCCATTATTTAAGTCAGGCAAAAACCTTTTCCAAACCCACCAAATAAACCTCCGTAGCATATAAAAAGCTCAGTCTACGACCTTTTGAAATATCGTGATTTTCGAGATTCTGGAAAATTGGCCGGGGAAGTCGACAAAATTTTTTTTCCGTTTTTAAACTCTTAAAAGTGTCTATCTGATCGGAAATTTTCCGCTGATTACGAATATGCCCGAGTTTTTGCCGAAAGTTCAAAATTAGACTGAGAAAAGGCAAAAAACCTTTCTAGAATATTTTTCTCGACCTTTTTCCCTAGAAGTGGAGAGTTCAAGGCGAATTAAATGGTAGATTTGTTTTCAAGGTATAAAAATACATCGACACGCTGAACGGGCGTGCCTGATTGGCTGCCTTAAAAAATTAATAACAAATCAGGGGTTGATCCGGGAACCGTACATGCTTATACAAATCGTCTCAGAATTTCACCACCAACCTCCCATTTCAAAAATGACATTCTTACCTGGGACACCCTGTATACATATATTTCTATATATATTTCTTTCTCTCTCTAAAATCTCAATATATATATCTAAATATCTAATTCCAGAGAGAGACATATGTATGCATGTATGTATATATGTATATGTATTATAAAACGCAATTTTCCTCATCCTCTTTCCGCTGACGCTTTTTTTTTTTTTTTTTTGTAATTCGGTGCTCTCCTTATTCCGGTAACAGGTGAACAGGTGCGCTCGCATACTTTTCCCCTGTGCGGTAGACGATCAGCCGTGTTGGTACGTGTACGTATCAGCCAACGAGACTCGTACGGGAGAGCCTCGGTGAGCTCGGAGAGCAGAAGGCTACCGGGAACTTACTTAATGCATTTTGCGGTCGCAGGCTTCTGTCTTGTGCGAAAGATTTTTTTTTCCATCCCTTCCTTAATTCGTCTTCATTTTGCTCCCTCTGCTTTCCCCCCCCCTCCTCTCTCTCTTTCTCTCTCTTCCTCTTCTAGATTTTTTTTTCCTCCTCGCGGGATGTCTTTGCTCATTACGCTTCGGAATACGAAATAAGGGCGTTTTTGTACTTTCGTACTTGGGCTTATCACATGACGAAAATGAAGTTTTCGGAAAAGTATGCGATTTTTATTATGCACTTTGCAGTTGGAAATTTTACTTTATTGGTTATTAATTACATCCTTGCAGGTTCAATGATTTTTTTCTTTATTTCCGGTTTAAAAATTGGTAGAAGAAATTACAAAGAGAGAGTGCGAAAAAAAGCTTATCGAAATATTTAAAAATGCAACTTTCTCAGAGACTAATCGTTTTTTCCGTAAAGTTCAAGCGTCGATCTCTTCGTTTATGAATTCTGCGGGTACTGGTTCTCGATTTTTCACCGAAAACTCAATCGTTTGGGTTCGTTTGGGTTTGAGAAGGATTTCGATGATTTTTGAAATAACGTGGATTCTCGTGGTCAGGGCTTGGAAAAAATTGATTTTTCAGACACCCTGTATATCGATCCAAAACTCGCATAGTGTTTAGGCTTTTATCGTGAGAATAACCTTATTACCGGCGTTATGGGAGTAACATGGGAATAATATATAGCTCGTTAAGGTTATTACGCGATTTCTACGTTGCAAAAAAAAAAGTTACATCCGCTTTACGTAAAGTCAAAGAGTCTCGTTGGGAAACGATCGGAGCTCGTTAAACAATTTTCCATCGAAGATTTCCTGATTAACCACTTCTCAAACCTCGAGTTGTACATTTTGGAGGTTACGAGGTCGTAATCGTGAATGCAGTCTTAAACAAAAGTCGTTTCTTCTCGCCTACCGGAAGTTAGGAAAATTCATTTTTTTTCACTTCCGGTCGAATTGGACGATCTAATGGTTTTTCGTAACATCAGGAATCCTCTATATCTGCTTAAACGAAACGAGATATTTTCGTGTATCTGATGACCAATTTTGATTTTCCCACTGGCCAATGGTTACGAAAAAGCAAAAAGCGAATTTATTTCTTCTCTGTTCTCGTGTCCCTTATCGCCACTTTTCTCTTCGCTGTTTAATCGACGAGAGTGTTGGTGACACGTCTGACACTCCGGTGAATAATGAAAAATGGACTTTCTCTCTCTTCCCAATTCTCCTAATGAAACGATAACGGAAAACGAACTAAAAAAAAAAGAAAAAAAAATGAAAAAAAAAAGAAAGAAAAAACGGAATTTATCTTTTTGCCAAGTCCAGTCGTGGCTTCGCCCGTTCCTGTACTCCTACGTAATTATCATTTCTTTCCTTTTTTTTTTTCATCGAAGAGAAATCACGAGTGGCTTCCAACATTTTCCTTTTTTTTTTTTTTTTTTCATTTCTTTTTTCGTCCTCGACCAGGATGATCTCGTAAAATCGATACTCCGGGCTTTTTCGAGTGAAACTTCGAAATTCCGTTGATATAGGAACGAAAAATTAAAAAATAAGTAATTAAGGGAATCCAACCTCCTCTGCGTTCTTCGTTACCTTTGCAAATACGGATCGACCCTTGACCCCGAGAATTCTCTGTTGATTTTTCCTGAGTGTGACTCCGGGCTAATAAACTTGTTTTTTTTTAACTCTCGTTTTCTCCACTTTTAGGAAGAGCAAATACCGAGGGCTTTTATGAAAGTTTAACAGACACGTGTCCACATTATTTACTCGTATATGATATACTCGAATACGCAGAAACGATGAATACGTAGGAATCCGAGTTGATTGATGGATTGATTGATTGCTATCATTTATTATTTTTTCTGTAATTTTTTGTAGTAACTCCATTTACGTTACTTATTTTGTAAAACTTTTATTTTTGTATCATTATTATTATTTTATAAATTTTCTGTATTATTTTCAATATTTGTTAAAATTATTATGTTGCCCGATAGTTAATTCTAGGGCGTAATAAAATTTATCATCATCATCATTTATTATGCCCGAGCGAATTTTCGGGCAAAATGAAAATAAAGTTAATAATACACTAAAATAGGAATAATACTAATTATTTTTCTTAGTATTAGTTATTATTTTCATTATTATTATTAATTATTGTTTATTATTATTAGTATTATTATTTTTATTATGTTCGAATTGTGAAAGCAATGTGAACATAATAATAAAAATATAATAATAATAATAATAATAATAAAATACTAATAATAGAAAAATAATACCACTAATAATAATTAAAATACTAATAATAATTAATAATAATAATGATAGTAATAAAGAAAAAACACAAGTACGAAAGTACAAAGTAAAGAATAATCAATAAAATGTAAGATACGCAAAAACGCAGAAAAAATAAAATAAAAGTAGTTGGTAAAGAGTCGAGACGTAGAGTCATGTACGATCTCGAGGTTCGACCGGTTGAGTTTGGATGTGACGATAAAAGTGGACTGAAAGAGAGAGAGAGAGAGATTGAAGAGTCGATGGTTCTGTCCAGTGATATTCGATTAAAAACACGTCCACTCGACGTACGTTCAGAATTAACGGCTCGAGAAGCCTGTCGATTAAGACAAACGTGGTCGTGCGTCTGTATGCGCGTTTATGGATCTTTTTTATATAAATGTGTGGGTGGAACGAAACGAGAGAGGAAAACGAGAGATCGAGAGGAAAATGTAGGGAAAAAGGTTCGAAATTGTACGCAGAGAAGAAAATGCTTGAGAATTGTAGGAATTAGAAGAGTTACGAAAGGAAAGAGGAAGGAGAATAGTTGAGAGCTCGAACATAGCCCTTGACGTTTTTGGACTCTTTTTCGCTTTTCTCTCTTCCGGTTTACTTTTATTCCTCGAGGACCGCGGATGAGGAAGGAAAAGGGACCAGTCGAGGGCCACGTTCAGCAAAAATAGTTTTTCACGTTGAATCGTGGACAGAAACGTGCCAGGAAGAACCAGATACGTTGATGGTTTCTTCTCTTCCTCTTTGGTTGCTTCTGCTCATTTTTTTTTCGATCTCTCTCTTTCTCTTTCGGTGCTTGTATTCCTTAGGTACCTTCGCAACGTACTTTGCAAAATCTGGAAAATTGCCAACGCCAATCTATTACGCTATTAGATGGTGCATATACAGGGTGACCGGTCAATCGACGTCATAAAAAAAAATTTACATCCGGCATGTCCTGGAATATTCGAATCACTCCCATGTTTTTCGTAATTTTTTATAGTTTAGGAATTATAATTTTTTTTTTTCGATTTTTTGATGAATTTCGCCTCGGCCAGTTTTACGAAATTCTAAAAGAAAAAAACAAGAAACTTTTCAGAGTTTTAAATAATTATGACACCAGTTTGGATTTTTAATTTTAAGTTGAAAATTTAAGTCATAATTCACGAAACGTCAATTTTTATCTTTGGACCAACATTTTCATAACTTTCATCAAAGTTACGAAGCTGATTATTTTATGCATAAATATGCAACTCATAAGAATTTAGTTAGAATAAAAAAAGACTCTGAAAAGTCTCTTGGTTTTTCTTTTAAAATTTTTAACTACTGGTCATGTCGAAATTTCTCAAAAAATCGAAAAAAAAAAATCATAACTCTTCAACTATAAAAAATTGCGAAAAACATGGGAGTGATTCGGATTCCCCACGATATGACGGATCTACATTTTTTTTTTATGACGTCAATTGATCGGCCACCCTGTATATAAATAGGAAAAAAATTGTAAAGGGCGAAGTGGGGGTTGATGGGGTGGGAAGATATTCGAGGATGCCTTATTAAGGAAGCCACCGGAACACTTACTAATTGCTTCCCACATAAATATGAAATGCCTCTATCGCCCTCGACTCTCTTGTTGTTTTCTTTTTTTCTTTTTTTTTCTTCTTTTTTCTTGTTCTTCTTCGTCTTTGACTATTCTTTTCTCGTATACGTCTCGTTCATCATTAGATCAACCCGTTTCCCATCGCAATTTGCTAACGTATTACCCCCCTCGTATTCAACTCGAAATTGCCGTTTCGCGATTCCATCGATTCCCAAGGATACATCGGAAGAAGAAAAAAAATGATCCGGGAATTACTGGTGCTACCGTGTAATTGCCGGGTCGCCTCGCTTTTCCACGAAGATTTTTACGTATGTATGTAGAATCTGTAGATGTAATTACTGAACTTTTTGATTGATGGTCGTACATTGTTTCTTCGTGATATTATTTATTATAGTCAATATTCGTAACGATGCAAATCGAAAATATTGATGATAACGCGATACTGTGGGTATCAGGGCCGAGGATCGTTCGAGTTGGAAGGGAAAAAATGGTTTTTGGAATTTGAATTGGAAGGGAAAAAATGGTTTTTGGAATTCGAGTTCGACGGAAAAATGGTTTTTGGAATTCCAGTTGGAAGGGAAGAAATGGTTTTCGGTATTCGAGTTGGAAGGGAAAAAATGGTTTTTGGAATTCGAGTTCGACGGAAAAATGATTTTTGGAATTCCAGTTGGAAGGGAAAAAATGGTTTTTGGAATTCGAGATGTAAGGGAAAAAATGGTTTTTGGAATTCAAGTTGGACGGAAAAAATGCTTTTTGGAATTCGAATTGGACGAAAAGAAATGATTTTTGGTATTCGAATTGGACGAAAAGAAATGATTTTTGGAATTCGAGTCGGACGGAAAAAAATCCCAAACAAACCCAAACCCAAACAAAATTTTATATTCGTTTCCTTGTTGCTCGTTTCCTTGTTGCGCAGAAAAAAAAACTTTTTTAAATAAAAAAAAAAAAAAAAAAAAATATGCCGATCTTTCAATTCCATTCGCGACACGCGATTGCGCAACATTTTTCGCGCGAGTTCAGCGTCGTCTCATCTCTTCGTGTGCACTTGAGGAAATGATGAAAAAAAAAAGAGGAAAAGGAGAATAGGGGAAGGGGGGTTATTAGTTGTTGAAACGCTAGAGAAATAAGTGAGAAATCTTTATCGCTTATGATCGCCTTGGACTTGCTAACGAGGAGGGCAAAAGCGCGCACTTCGTTATAGTTCGCGTACACGAGTATTACGAGCGTGCGAATCAGCGAAGGTGGCGTTCCCGACGGATCTTTGAACCGCTTGATTAATTGGGTTTTTCTTGGCGAAGGGCATGAGGAAACGATACGTCGCCTCCTGGAACATTTTTTCGTCGTTTTTCGATGGTTTTTTTTAGTCTCATTTTGCAAAGGCATTTTCAAATGTTTGGGTTTGAATTTCTCCATCTCTGTTTCTTCATTTTTCTGCCTCTCGCTCTTTCTTTTTTCGAAAGTTTGAAAGTTGGAAACTTGATATGTAATTATTAGGTATTAAATAACTGCGAATTTTGTATTATTTTGTGTCATTTCTCTTTATATGTAATTTTTAAAATACTTTTGTATTATTTTTTAATTTTGGACTATTAAAATACAACATTTTTTGTTTCGGACCATAAAATCCGAAATTTTTAGTTTCGCACCATAAAATTCGAAATTTTTAGTTTCGTACCATAAAATTCAAAATTTTTAGTTTCGGACTATAAAAATTCGTAATTTTGAGTCAATCGTAAGTTCGAGTTTCCCCCCACCCCCGAACCGATTTTTTATCCATGCCACGCGTCTCTAAAGGCACTATTCGGATCGATGGAAAAAGCCATTCATTATCAACAGGACTAGAAACGCGAAGGGGAAACTTTTTCAGGCCCAAACAAACCCAAACCTCGAAATCGTAGTTCAGGCTGGTCCGAATCCGATACCATTTCTATATCCTTCCCTTTCAACAAAAACACACACATATACCGTCGTATATACTCCTATTTACTCGCACCGGGTGGTCCATAGCTTCCTACCACTAACACGTATATAACTATACATTGTTTTGCAAAAAGCTGCACGGAGCATTGACACGGTAGGAACTAGCCTCCGTTCCCCCCTCCCCTTCCCCTCTCCGCCACCACCCTAAAGCGCACACCCGTTCCGAGTTCTCGAACTGTTGAAACTTTTACTCGTTCCCTTTTGATACCTCGCCGCCTCTGCCCCCCCCCCCCCGTCGCTTTTTTTCAAAACACACATATGAGATCGCGTATCTGCGGGCTTATGTATATATAATGGATGATCTCGACGCAGTTTTATTGGAATGTATACTCGTAGTTCAAAAATAAAAATATAATCAACACGTATATATATATATATGTACAGGGTGTCCGGTAATGGATGGTTAACCTTGAAACGTCTTATAGGAAAACTTATGACCGTTGAAAAAAAAAAAAAGAAAAAAAAAATATATGTAGTACTTAAGTTATGATTTTTTTTAAAGTCTAATTTTTTTTTACCTTATTTCACTTTAATGAACACTACTATCAGAAATGAATGGATTCCGTCGGTTTTTTGTTTTTTTATTATTATACATTAATTCACATATCACATAGAAGTGAAATAAGGTACAAAAAATTAGACTTTTTAAAAAATCGTAACTTAGGTATTACTTGTAATATATTTTTTTTTTCGTATTTTTTAATGAATGGCCATTGGATATATTATAAGACATTTTAAGGTCATTCATTCATTACCGGACACCCTGTATATATATATGCGTATGTATTGTGTCGTTGCGTGTAGAGTACCGAGTACCATGCTCCGTTACATTCCGTTCTTCACAATATCGCATGTCCCGAAATTCTCGACGACATACAATATTGAAAGGTCCCCCCCCCCTCCCCCTGACCTCCAGGCATCTGTTCCGTACGGAGGATTTTCCCTTTTGTAGGGACTAACTCGTGGAGTATCAACTCCCCCCCTCCTCACGGTTTCTTTTTGGGAATACTCTTCTATATGGTTGCAGCAGAGTTTGAAAAAAATTTATGTTTTTTTTTGTTCGGGTTTGTTTGGGTTTGATAACTTTGGTGAGAATTTTAAGTTGAACGAGAACGGGATAATTATTCGCGATTTGAAAGACGATTAATTTTGTCCCGGGGTTTTTTGAAAAATGCAGGTTTTTATCGGAAATGTTGCATTTTTTAATTATTTATGGCTAGGAGTTATCGGTTTTTGGATAGTGTTGACGTACGACCTTATTTACTTATTTACTGGCAATTAAATAATATTAATTATTAATTATTAATAAATTATTAAAAAATAATAAAAAGCTAATGCTTTTTATTATTTTTTTTACATTCTCGAAGGATTTTCGAATCAAATTTCTAAATGACTTGTATATTTATTTATTTATTTATATGTGATGAAAAATCAAATATCTGTTTATATAAATTTTATTTATTGATAAAAATGTTTGTATATTTATTAATTAAATTTGCACATTTAATTAATGTGGGTTTGTTTGGCTTTATGTTTATCATATATATATGTATATGTATATAAAGTAGATTATGTATCCATCACACATTCTATCGAGTATTATCGGTCGAGAAAAAAAATTGTTGCGTTTTGATTATCCGGAGTACATTTAGCCTCAATGGACTGATTTAAATCGAGATTCCGTCGTGATTATCTCGATGAATGCGAGCCGAAATATTTGGACCGTAGGAGAATTTTATCGCGGGAGTGTGTAATCAAGTGAATTTGGCGCCCGTGAATGAGCGGTTTTCAACTCACTTGCCGCTGCCATTTGCGGGGGTGGCTTTATTGTTCGTAATCAACGACGAGGCTCGCCACGATCGCCAATCTGACGTGTTTGCCTCGCCGTATCCCCCCTCCATTCAAATCTTGTATAGCTTCATTATCGAATTCATCAAGAGATGTGTCCAACGTTCAAACAAAAATTCATTAATTTCATTAATTTTTCCAATATTCTCGGCTTCGAAACGTACGAGATTTTATTGAAAACAAAAAGAAAAATAACGTGTTTTTTTAATGAATTTTTTGTTAACGTCGAGTAGTTGTTTTAAAAATCCTATTGGATTATTTTCGTTGATTTTTTTTTCACGTTTATGTACTTTCCGGAGAAAATTAATATTAACGCAGGAATATTAGGTGAAAAATTAAAAAAAAAAGTGGAAATAGGAAAAAATGGGATTTATTTGAAAAACATTGAAGGCGAATGCCGTCTCACCAACGACACGATTAATATTTAAAATCGTATCGAAAAGTATTTTTGATTGTGTTCGAAGAAAAAAAAATAACGGTGAAAATTGATTTCAAAAATTAAGTTTATTGATTAAAAAAATTATTTAAAAAATTAAGTTTATTGATTTAAAAAATTATTTTAAAAATTAAGTTTATAGATAAAAAAAAATTATTTAAAAAATTCAGTTCCCTCATTAACAAAATTATTTTAAAAAAATATGTATGCCCATTCACAAATTGATCGAAAAAAAAATCAGTTTCCTGATTAACAAAACAATTAAAAAAAAATTGAGTTCCCTGATTTAAAAATTGATTAAAAAAGTTGAGTTTTCTGCTGAAAATAAACTTAGACTTTTTTTTTAAAAAAAGCTTGATGAAAAAATGATGAAAAAATGATGAAAAAAAAAAGCTTCAGTCACATTTTCCAATGGTAATTTTTGATGGGTATGCTTTTTGAAAAATTGGGTCGGGCATCACGATAGTATACATGGTTGGACGTTGATTCGTAGGTAGGACAAACGTCCCGGGTGGACAAACGTCGTTTCGAGGTCGAATACGTTTGGAAAGGGGGTTATGGGGTCGTCGGTTTCGAGAATGGGTTTTGGAACGTTTCGTGATGGTAGATGAAAGGGGGCGCGAATTACTTGAGATTGCGAGCGCATCCGACGGCATCGATTATCAACGGCTCGATGATTTCGTGTAATCCTCTGTGCGCTTGGGTCTCTTGTTGTCGTTGGATGTACAAACCGTCCCACTGTATATACGTGTAAAGTACATCGTCTCGATAGGATCGTTGGCTGCATATTTCCTTTTCCTCCGAGATCCGGAAGCCTCCAGGGAACTGGAAAAGAAAGAAAAAAATAAAGAAAAAAAAAAATGAAAAGAAAAGAATGCAGAAACGGAAAAATGACAAGTTCTCGCATTGACTCGGTTGCGTATGACCTACATGGCAACAAGAAACCCTCCTCGACTCTTTTTTACCCTCATTTCATCTTCTTTTCAGTTTCATTCCCTTCTCGTCTCTTGTCTCGTCTTTTGTGCTTTTCTTTCTTCCCTGATCCGCCATCTTATTTTTTTAAAATTATTATTATTATTTTTATTATTTTTATTATCATTATTTCATTGATTTATTGTTGTTATCATTTTATTATTATCATTATTGTTAATTGTATTATATCATTACCATTATGATCATTACTATTATTATTATTTATAAGTTCATGCTATTTTTATCATTGTTGCTTTTAGGCTTTTCATTAAGCTTTGTTTATTCTTATGTATTTTATTGTTATTCTTGTTATTCTTAGTCGCGATGTTCTATTGTTAGTCTAATTTTCTTATTTTTTATTTTTTATTGTATCATTATTAACGTACATATCTGTTTGCCCGGAAGTCCGCTAGGGCATAATAAATCCTATCAATCAATCGATCAATCGTTCCTCAACTTCTTTTTTTCAAATTCTTTTTCTTTTAATTCTTTTGTTCTTCGCAGCTTCTATTTTTTTTCCAAAAAGCATTGACCCCAGTGACCTCTACTGTAAATCGTAAAAATCGTTCAAACCTGCTCCGAGTCATCCAACGTTGTACTTTATATCCCTCAATACCCAAAACCAACGAAATTCATTCTAAAAACAGTACGAATCAACGATGGCATTTTTTTCGTCCCACCGGAAGTTGGCCCGTCGTTCCGTCCAGAGGTCATCAGGATCGTTTCTGAAGACGAAGATCGAGGTTAATCTTTCCCAGCGACGAAAATGCTCGTAAACGTCATTTCCTAAAGCTTCAAAATCTACTTTCTCTATCCGGGACTGGAAATCTTCGATTATCATTCCAACGATACTGGATTGTTAAACTAGGACAAAAAAAAAAGCTTCGCAGAGGCATTCCGAGTTTTCGTAACTTGAATTTCATCGGTCCTAAATCATCGCTCGTTTCATCGATCGATTTATCAAACTGTGATTTATCGATTTATCGAACTCTATAATAATAATAATAATAAAAAAAAATAATAAAAAAAAAATAATTAAAAAAAACTCAACGAACCGGATTCCGTATAAACTCGTCCATTACCTATACCTGTAACAGGGCTAAATGCTAGTTTCCTTAAAAGTGGAAAAACGATGTGACAGACCGAAAATTCTCTTTTATTCTCTTTCTCGCTTCTTCGCAACATCAAATGAATTAAGTCTCTTTCCAGCGCCCTCTCCCCCCCTCCCCTTCCTCCTCTTCCCTTTTCAATGATTATCTCGAAATGCTCTTTATTCTTTCGTGGTACTCCAGCGAGTACGAAGTTACCGTTCGTAACGTGGTTCTTGGCTTTTCACGAGGAGTGGAGGTTGGATAAGAGGAGGTTGGCGAGGAGGGGGGGGGGGGGGGCGCAGAAAATTGGCTACCGTATCGGCCAGAGTGGCGCTGTCACGAGCCAGAGTGATTAATCGCTTCTCTCTCTCTCTCTCTCCCTCTCTCTCTTTTTCTCTCTCGCCTCTATCTCGTAGTATCCTCCTCCACTCTCTCCTCCAACCCTATATTCTGTGATGACGAGGTCGAGAAGTTCTTCTGCTTCTGAAATATCCGTTTATACGTGGCGAAACTGCGATGCGGAAACGCACCTTCCGGAGTTTGACCCAAACGAGTCGAGTTGATGGTCGTGAAGCTTGGACATTTTTGGAACGAAACGATAATTTTTTTTTGTGTTATTTATTTATTTATTTTATTTTTGTATTATTTTTTTAATTTTTTTAAAATTGTTTTATTATTTTTGTATACTTTTTATTGTATGTTTATTATTTTTTTAATACTGTTTATTTTATGTTTTTTCATTTTTGTTTATTTTTTGGATTTTTTTCTTCATTGTTTTATTATTTTTTAGAATTTTATTAATTTTTGTTATAAAAAATTATAATTAAAAATGATCGCCGAATGAGGATCCAAAAATCGTTTGTTTGAGTTTGTTTGGGTTCGAAGATGTGAAAAAAATGAAAAAGTGAAGAAACAAAAAACAAAATAGTTTTCGTTGCGTTCGAACGTTGCAAACTTCGACACCATCGGTGGGAGTACAAATTTCTGACACTTTACGTGTCTGTACCCGTTTATTAACGGAATCACGGCGCGAACCAAATTTTTTACGCAAACTGAAATAAACACAGCCGCGGGCCCACATTTTCAACGTACGCGGACGCGAGCAAAAAAAAAAAGATTTTCAATGCGTTCGATTTCGAGCACGTATAGGGGAAGTGTGTTTGCACGTGTACCGCGAACTGGCGGACATCGCGTTTCGCGGTGGCAGTCCTGCGGGAACCGTGAACCGCATTAACATTCCATTTCGCTGAGGCGCGAAATTATTTCCGTCTCTCCTAGCCTCGTCTCTACACTAAACTCTTTTTCATCTTTTTTTCGAAGTTTTCATTTTTCCCTCGTTTATTTTTTCGGTCTCTCAAAGAGTACCAAAAGAACCCAAACAAACTCAGAATTTCACCACAACATCCATTTCACGGATGACATTCCGTCCTGGAACACCCTGTGTATATAAATATACAGGGTGGACCCCGCAAAGTGTGCACCTCTTTTACGACTAAAATATGCGTTGCACAAAAAAATGTTTTATACAAAAGTTACATGGTTTGTAAGGCTACACTATGTGGTTCATTAATTTTTTTTATAGGTATAGACCCTTCGAAGATTTCAAGGTCAACTTTATTTTTTCAAATACAATGCTATATTTTTCATAGCCTAATATAGTAGAGTATCGAATTCTGAGTAAAAAAGTATAGACCTTTATTATCCCTAGAATTAATAGTTAACGAGTAATTTCACTTTGTTACTTGAACATTTTCTTTAAAATTTCTTCAAAATTATTTTTAAATTTTCTTCACGTAAATATCAAATTAGAGATTCAAATCTATTCAAATTTCTGCAACCTGATATTACGTGAAGACAATTTTGAAGTAATAAAGTGAAATTACTCGTTAGCTATTAACTCTAGGGTTAATAAAGGTCTATACTTTTTTACTCAGAATTCAATACGCTACCATATTACGTTAAACAAAATATAGGTTTATATTTGAAAAAATAAAGTTGACGTTCAAATTTTCGAAGCGCCTCCACCTATAAAAAAAGTAAATACACCATACGGTGCAGCTTTATAAACCATGTAAATTTGGTATGAAACATTTTTTCGTTCATATATAGCCTTGGCCAAAAGTATTAGGCATCCAATAATTTTTCTATCCGGACGAAAAATCGAATTTCTCGGCGAAAAAAAATCGTAAAAATTTGTTCAAATCACGAAACTAAAGCTAACAGTTACCTCTTCAAACATCTAATTTCTAAATTCCGGGATCACCATTTTTCTAAGTTCAGGCTTTTTCTAAGTTTTTTGTTC
>JAPYZJ010004509.1:0-16418 GCA_030522765.1 Ophioninae sp. B BG-2022a | reverse complement strand
AGGCCAAAGGGGTATGCATGGAAAAATTGGCCAAAATCGATGGTCCACCTTTGAAATTCTGCCAAAAATCGAAAAATCATCGGATTTGATTTTTAAAAATAGCATTTTGAAGAGAAAATCACAACGAAGAGATTGAGCACTGACTGGAGTGCCAAATCCTAAAGGAAAAAACGTTATCAGTGATTGAGTGAAAAAACTTTTTTTGCCCTAAAATCCCCCAAAAAATTGGATTTTGAATATTTTTCTTAATGATCTATTTTGATGTAATTTGATCCCGTGATCACGAATCTACTATTAATTTTCCCAAAACCCAATATTTCATAAAAAAAAACGTAAAAAACTTCTAAAAATACGATTTTCACGATTTTTTCATGAAACTTTTGGATTTTGGGTTAAATTAATTATAGATTCGTGCTCAGGGGATGAAGTTAAAACAACAGATTATATATATATATCAATCTGCAATATACTCTTCCATCCTTTTTTTTTGATAAAATTAAGTTTCCATGTTTGTCTACTATATATGTACCGATTGATTATTCCCGATTTGGAAAATTTATAGGAATTATTTACTAATCGGTACACAATATTGGAGGATCACTCCAATGCAAACAAAGACACTGAGATAAAGCACAATGGGGAAAGCCATTATGGAGCGCTAGATATAGCCATGGGGTGTATCAGAGTCGTAAAATTTTCGCTAAAATTCTCGCCCGATTATTAAAACACGAATTATTAACGTTGATTAAGAACTTTTGCTTGTGCGTCTCGAGAGACCGTTTTCTCGAGGGGTTTGGAACGAACTTCGACAAAGTCTTTCTTTTTTTTCTCTCTCTTTCTCTCTCTCTTTCTCTCTCTCTCTTTTTCTCTCTCTCTCTCCTTCTGACATTTTCTACGTTTCCGGCTGTTTTTGCCCTCCCCCTCTCTTTTTATTCGATCAAGATATCTTCGCAAGAGCGCTAATTGTTTTCCTTGCAGTCGTGCAAAATGGTTGTCCCAAGTGGCGTCGAGGGACGAAAAGTTTGGAAGCCTTCGATGTCGATATACGAATAATCGCAATATCTGATAATGGTTATGAATTTTTTGTAATTATTATAGATAATCCTATTAGGCTTATTATCATAAGTCTAAAAAATGTTTAAAAAGCTTAACAATAGAACTGGGATACTTTTCAGTTTGATGACAATTAAGAGAGCGATGGAAATTAAGAAAAGAAATAAAAATAAAAAAGAAATAAAAATAAAAAATAAAAATAAATAAAAAAGAAATGACAATTAAGTAAATGAATGATATAACAAAGTATTATTTATTAACGTGTTATTTCTCATCGAAAATATTTCTTTCGCTTACTCATTGTAATTAAGTAAAAAAAGTTACGTTTTAATTTAACGAATTATTGTTACCGAAATTGTTTAACGAAAAACAAGAGATTAACCTCTTTTTAGAGCGTACTCAATTATTCGTTTTAATTTAGACTCTTTTAGACTCTTTTAATTTAGACTTTAGATTAATTTAATTTAGAAAACTCATTCGTTTTAATTTAGACTCTTTTAGGTTCTTTTAATTTAGACTTCAGATTAATTTAATTTAGACAACTCATTCGTTTTTATTTAGACTCTTTTAGACTATTTTAATTTAGACTTTAGATTAATTTAATTTAGACAACTCATTCGTTTTAATTTAGAGTCTTTTAGACTCTTTTTATTTAGACTTTAGATTAATTTAATTTAGACAACTCATTCGTTTTAATTTAGGCCCTTTTAAACTCTTTTAATTTAGACAGATTAATTTAATTTAGACAACTCATTCGTTTTAATTTAGGCTCTTTTAATTTAGACTTCAGATTAATTTAATTTAGACAACTCATTCGTTTTAATTTACAAAAAAACCTCAAATAACAATATTGTCCGTTTTTCTACACGAAAGCAAAACTGTCGCAACCTGTGCCAAAGTATCAGATGGCGCATGTTCGTTATCCGGGTTGCATCAGGCGATGCACTTTTCAAGGATATCGTAGGACGAAATACGATACGGCGGTGCTCGTTGGCAGTCAGAATACTCGACGATACAAAAATAGTAGTACTCTTGTAATCGAATATACGCCTGGTTTTCGCAAGGAGCCTTTCTGTGTCTAGCTCGCCCCATTGTGAAATGTATTTCTCGTCATGGTGAAAGAGGAAAACTCCAAGGACCTTGCAGATGATAGATACAAGAGAATACCAAAGGTTTCCGGAGTCTTATCAGAACGCCACGCGCACTTCCTCCTCCCAGGCAACATAACGAGTTCCTAGATAATATTATAGACGAGAATCAGCGTTAATTTGACCTTGGGGAAAGCCTCACATTCTTTGATATTCTCCTCTCAAAGAGTAAGCTTATTTGGTAATTTATTGGGAAATTTTCTCGACGATAAGCACGGTTTTGTTTTTTTTTTTTAATTATAACAGAAATGTATCCTTCTGATTCCTTCGTATACCCACAGCATTTTTATTAATCAAACACAGTCGTTTTATTAATCAAATGTAATATTTTCAGTTCGTCAGGAATTTCAAATGGAAATTTCACTTGGTAAAAAGTTGTTTCAGCAAGCGAACGTACAGTTTTAATTCACAATGAATAATTTACCATAACATTTCAAATACACTTTCATCCTAGAGTATCACCAGTGTGTTCCACTCTCCATCACACACATCCATTCTTCTCGATCTATTATTTCCCAGACTGCTTTCAAAATTCTAAAAACCATTGGCTATCCAGTTTCTTCTTTTTTTTAATAATCTTTCTCATTCATCATTAACCTCCTGAGAACCACAACTTTTTTTTTAGGAATTTAAATAGAAACTATCAGCATCGACTAAATGGGTTACAAAATGTTATGAAAAAAATAGAAAAAAAATTCGTTCTGAAAAAATAGAAAAAAATCTGTTCTGAAAAAATAGAAAAAAAATCTGTTCTGAAAAAATAGAAAAAAATCTGTTCTGAAAAAATAGAAAAAAAAATTGATATCTTAGTCTTTTATTATTGATATCTTAGTCTTTTGCAAGTTAAAACAAAATACCATTGTGAAATTAGGATAAATACCTTAAAACGAACAAAAGAATACCAAAATATTTACAAAATACTTAGTTTTTCAAAAAAACTCAAAACAAACGTACCACGCAGTTCCGGTACCGACGCCATCGTCCACTTGAAATGAAAGATAATAAAAAACTATGCCACTTCTTCAGCTAATCACAGCTCAGTATGACGAACGAAGCAATTTGATACTTTCACTATCCAATTGAATAAAAAGTTCCAGTAAATTTCAATAGATGGTAGTGTAGGATTTATTTATTTCTATATTGTAAATATACTACAGATTCACTCAGGAGGTTAACATGGAAAATCGTTTTCCGTCAACTGAACGAAAAACTATTTTTCGTCATGACGAATATCAACGAAAGAGAAAAATTCTGTCGTAAACAAGAAAGATTGATTGCTTCGAATTGGCACATGACATCAGGGATCTCCGCGGATATAAAAAGATACGAATTTGTCGCTGAATCGTTACTATGCACCTAGGAAAAAAAAACTGCGAGGAGGAAAAAGTAGCTACTTGGAAGCGTGAGGAAATAGAATGTGGCAGAGAGAAACGACGTTAGAAACGAAGGCTTGAGGTAGATAGAGAGGGGTCAGAAATAAGGAAGAAAAACTCGCGAAATGAATGAGGGCGAAAGGAGAGCGTAGACTAGACGGTGCTTTTTTTTTGGTGGAAATGTTTCCAACCCTCAGTGGTGACTTCATAGTTCGTTGTGAGAAGTTTGGGTGGGCACGTCATGGAAGAAACTTGAAGAAGTATGAAAACGTTATGACAGTCTCGTCAGTGAAGTGACGCCGGAAGTGAGAAAGAGAATCCAGCGTGTCGTTTTTTCTGGCTAAGAGGGTCGAATCGACCATGTTGGTCTTTTCTTGTTGCCTCATTCTTCCGCCTTTTCTATCCCTCACAGAGGGTAGCTAAATTTATATATTCGAGAAAAATTTTCTGTATTTTTGTAATATTTTATTGTTTTTACATAGTTCTATTTTTATTGTTACATTTTTTGATTTTGAACATATTTCAAATATAATTAAACATTTACAAATTCAGTTTATTCCTTATCTATACTAAAAATAATAATAAAAAAATATTTTGATATTTAGTAACTCCACCTTTTGCTGCTATTTACACAAGAAAACATCACTAAACATATGCAATCATTTAAAGATATAATTTAATAACACTTACCTAGAATTACAGATGAAATCTATCATTTTTACCAAAGTTAACAACCACGAGAAGAAGTTTGTATTTTGAAATTTCAAAGGACACTGACTCTGACACTGACTTTGACGTCTGTCACGTTTAAAATAATTTAAAAAACAATGTTGCCAGAATATGTAGAGTGTTGTCAGAGGTGTAACCAATCATTGAAAAAAAAAAACTAATGTACCTAATAGTTTATAAAGTAAGGTTTAGCTAGTACTTTTGAAATTATTATAAAAAAAATCAGTTCAGTATAATAATTTGGCCACCCTCTGGATGTTTATTTTCTTCAGCTCCTTTCCCTTTGTCTATTTCTTCACCCCTGTCTTTAGTCTTTCTTTTATTTTCAGTTCGTCTTCTTGATTCTTTTTCTCTTTCTTTTTTGTTCGCTTGACATTTTTGCTTTCCGAACCTTTTATTCAACCTTTTTTCTATTCATCCACTTTTCTTCCTTCCAACCCCATTGAGCTCGCCATCTCTATCTCCGGTTACTGGCGCAAGGTCAGAAAACCGTCATTGCCGTTTTGGGCCAAAAGGTAGAAAAAGAAGAAGACTGTAGCTAGAACTTTGGTAGTCGCTAAGTTGGCGCCAGTTCTCTTCGTTTCTCGCCTCCCCCAACCCTTCATTTTAGGTGGCGGTTGGAAACGATGAGAGATGACACTGGATACGAGAAAGTGCCGGATAGAGTTCGCTTCCTTGAACGTCTCCCGTGTAACAAGAAGCATCTTTCGGAAATAGTGTTTTCTCCGGCTCAGAAAGGGACGTTCCCATGGGTCTTGTACCAAAGTTCGATACGCTGCATGAACGATCGTATATGGAACATGCCTCATTTTTTTGGATTAGGAAAAATCCAGTTTCGCACTTTGCGGGAGCTTTTGAGGTCATCATTTTTTTTGACAGGTTCAAACGTATGATAAATCGTGGCCAATTTGTAAACTTCCCAACTGATTAATTACACGCTGATATTGTTGAACAGGAATTCACGGAAGTTTGGGAAATTATGGGTCAGCTATGTATCAGCTTTTATGAAATTTTATTTTTCTCTAGGAAAGTTCATTCATACGAGCAAAGATTTTTTAAAATCGTTTTATGAATTCTTTTAAAAAATATCGCTTTAAATAATTAAAAAAAACAAACCAAAATTTATGAAAGAAAAGTTCTGAAACTGTGTAGAAACGTGTGATAATAATTTCTCCAATTACTATTCTACCAAATTAAATACGATTCATGAAACCGAGTTGGTCAAATTTATCATTTAAAAAATTGAGCTTTCGAACTTTTTATTTATAGTTGCATATAGGCCATTTGGAAAACAACATTTTTTTTCTGAAAATGTTCTCCTTTTCGGTTCGTTAAAAACAAGCTTTTTTTTTTTCAAATTACTATTTTATAGAAATTTTATTAGTTGAGCTTGACATAAGTGAAGTGGGATTCACTTTCGAGTTAAAGATTTGTTTTTAACACTTTTTCGCAGGAATTTTCGTTCTCTTTTTTAGCGCTTTTCCTAATCCAATTTTTAGTGTTTTTCATACCTGAATTGCACTTAACTTTTAGTATTTTTCATAATCAATAAATCGCACGATTTATTTCATTCCACACTTTTTAATTTTGTTTTTTAATACTCGATGGTTTTGTCTCTCGGTTTCTTCCAATCCCTGCCTTTCTTTTTTTTTTCTTCAATTTATCGTTTCTCTCTTCTGCTTCTTCCAATTGAAAGCGAAAAAGAAATGTCGCGGGAATGTTGTTGCTGGTATGGCAATCGATTTTTTTTCTCAACGTGCTCGATCGACAGTACAGAAACAATAGAAACAGTTTGAAAAGTTCGGAAGTTTTGAAAGGTTTCGGTGGCATCGATTTTGCTTTGCGAAGTGAATCGTCCGATTATGCCATTCGAATGGAACGAGTACGAGTAACTTCACTGAGAGAAAAAGAATCGACTCGATCACGAGCTTTGGAGTTTTGATAAAGAAAGAATGGAAAAAGTTTGGAAAAAGATCTATCTATGATGCAACCATAGGACACGAGACCATTCGAAAATTCACTCACGACACATTCATTGAATTCTTTTGGCCAGAGGATTGTGTCAATTTTGTAGCTAGAATTATAGTTCCCCTTAATTTCTGAAAGTTTTGCACACTCGAAACGTCTACATAATTAAAACATCACAGAATGAATATTAAAAAATAGCAACAATTTTTTTGCATGATAGAATATAATATTACACGATTTATTTTTTAAAATTTCACTAAATAATTTAATCGTCATAAACATTTGAATTTAACAAAACCGTTTTTGAAAAAAACAGCACTTGAAGACGTCATGGTTAGGAAACGATAATATAATAATAATAATGATAATAATTAATATTAATAATATCCAAATAATTGATTAATTGATAATAATTGATAATAATTGATTGATAATGATAATAATAATTAATTGATAATAATAGTAATAATAATAATTGATAATATTGATATATGATATATAATATTGATATATAATAATTGATACATTCATTAAATAGTTGATAATAATTATCAAAATAATTATGATAATATGAATGATTAATTTTCCACAAGACTTATTTTCCCTCTCTGAAAGGCCACGCAATTAACGGAAAGATAATTGATAATTTCGATAATCCAATGAAGCAGATAATTAATAAATAATTGCATCAGAAACTAGGGTTAATTTTGGCGTAGTTTAAATATAAAATAAATGTAGTTATACCAGGAAAATCGTTGAGAAAAACAACCGGAAATGCATGACCGTCCGAAACCTTATTAGGCTCATTGGAAGTCAAGGCCTTCGGTTTTACGTAAGAAAAAAGGCGATAGAGTTGAACACGAGGAATTTACTCTATAAGCGTTAATTCAATTAAATGTTCGTGGCCGTCAAACGTTCGATAAGGTCAAGTACTTTGAAGCACGTTCAAGGCAAACGAGAATTTTTTTCATCTTTCGAAAAGTTTCAATTTTTTTTCATTTTTTCGTCCTTTTTTTATTCGGACGGACTGACTCGTAGCGAGTTTGTTACGAATACTTTTTTGCAGTTTTTATCATTCTTTCTCATTAAAAGTTTACTGTTTTTTGCAGGTTGGAATTTAAACGTTTATTTTTTTAAACTGTTTTTTTTTCGGTTTCGAAGTATTAAGGGTTAAAAGCCGAGAGGTTTGAAAAAAGCAGACGTTTCGAGAACAGCTACGCGAACCGATCGTTACTTCGGTTTGCTTAAGCATTACTGTGAACGAGAAAACACCATGAGAATTCTCGATAATAACGTCCAAGGTCGAAACGATGTCTGGTGTTGGATACTTAAAGCTGTTTTTTTTTCAGTAAAACAATATTTCAATGAGCTGACAAAAAAAACATTTACTCGGTTGTTTTCAAAAATCGGTTTTATTGTTTAAAAAAATTATAATTTTGCAATTTACGTTGCAACGTGAAATTAGACACTTGACACATTGAGAAATTTTTTTATCTTTCGAACAGTTTCATTTTTTCCATTCCTTTAAATATTCTGTTCCATTTCTTTAAATTTCTTAAAATGTTCAAATATCAAAATTTAATACAGTCATTTGTACGTGTGATCGCTCTAAGTTGGATTTTAGGAATTCATCAAGAACACCGTTACGTCAAGGGAAATTCTCGAGTTGATGGTTGCCTGAAATCAGGCTCAGTTCAAAAGGTCTTGAATGCAAAGGGTTGAAAAAATGTCTTATCATATTTTACGTAATCACGTAAAATATTTTTCGTTATTTGATACCCAACCCAAACAATAATTAATTTAAACCTAACCGTCAGTCTGATTATCGAGTTCCATTGGTGTGATCGAAATCGATGAAAATTAAAAAAAAAATGTGCAACTTTTTTTAAAATTTTTGTATATTATTTTTTAAAAATTGTTCACATGTATAATCATTCATAATGTGCAACTGTTTTTAAAAACGGTTGCACATTATTTTTTGAAAAATTTTCCGGACTCGAAAAGTTCTTAGACTGTTCCAGGGTCAAGGGAACGATGTATTTTCATTTTTTTTTCCGATTCATAATTTCCTCCCTTTCTGTTTTTTCGCAGCAGTGGAAAAAGTTGTACGGAGATTGCGCTCTTTGCGAATCTCTCATTCCGTTTCGCGACCAAAACCTTGGACCATTTCAGTGGGCCAGAAATGTTGCTTATGTCGCTGTTATTTTTTTTTTCTTTTTTTCACTTCCTCCCATTCCCTTTGCTCTCAGCTTTTTCACCCCACACTTTTTCCTCGTTACTTCTACTTTTTCACTTTATTTTCTTCCTCATTCTCACTTACCTCGACGGTGTGTCGAGTCACGGATGGGAACACGAATCGTGAGAAATTCTTTTTGGATTTTTCCCTCATTTTTTTTGTTTCTTTAAGCACTTCGTTTCTGCTTGATGCGACGCAGTAACGGTCTAAGGTTATCCTGCAAAATCCTCGTTTCTCGAGTCCTCGCGTGTTCAACTGTACTAGCCTGAAGGGTAAAGGGGTCGAAACGAAAAAATGTACAAAAATCGTGTAGACTAAAGACTGAACCGAAGGAAACGAAATTTTGCTATAGATGATAATAAGTGTTCGTTACAATTATCATTCTACTATTTTTCTTATTTTATTTAATTTTCGTTGGTGTTATTAACGAATGTTATTAAAAAAAGGTTATTCAAAAAATTGCCAAAATTCTGGAATATTTGAAAAATTATTGTTCTTGATAATACAGTAATACGATTAATTGAGTTAAGTTTCGAATAAACAATCTGCATTTTCACGTTTGGCAAACAATTTGTAAAATAATGTAACGATTATTTTAACAATTTTTTAACTGTACTAGCCTGAAGGGTAAAGGGGTCGAAACGAAAAAATGTACAAAAATCGTGTAGACTGAAGACTGAACCGAAAGAAACGAAATTTTGCTATAGATGATAATGAGTGTTCGTTACAATTATCATCCTACTATTTTTCTTGTTTTATCTAATTTTCGTTGGTGTTATTAACGAATTTTATTAAAAAAAGGTTATTCAAAAAATTGCAAAAATTCTGGAATATTTAAGAAATTATTGTTCTTGATAGAATAATAATACGATTAATTGGGTTTAGTTTCGAATAAACAATCTGCTTTTTCACGTTTGGGTTTGGGTTTTTTTGGGTTTAAAATAATTAAAAATCTCCCAATTTTGAGTTTTAGACTGTTGCCATATGACAACGCTAGTCTTTAATGGGTTACTGATTAATGACTATTAATCTCCGAATGACATATTAATGCCTTGTTTGATAATTTATAATCGGATAAAACTAGAGAGACAGACAGACAGGCAAAGAGGGAGGGGAAGCATTAGAGGGGAAAGTAAGGGAGTGTAAATACGATGACAGTAGTTATAGCCAAGAGTGCTTCATTCACGTCGAAGTTTGCTCGAGTTTGCTCGAAATACAACGAGCAACAATTGTGTTATTCTCACGAGTGTCATCGACGTGCTCTTCAGTCGTCTACTGCTTGCGTGCTAGCTTCCATTCGGTTTGGTTTGTACATCCTGCGAAATAAATTCCGTCGATATATCACGTCCAATAATCAAGCGAGTCCACTTCAAATTGGGCGCAACTTATAAAGCATTCCCTCCATTTCATTTGTATCAGTGAGTAATCAAAACTCTACTTCGTGCATCAAAGATACCAAACTAATGGCTGGAATACAGGTTTCTAATTTGGGGGACACAGCATTTCGGATTGACGAGTGCTTCCTCGAATAATAATAATATTATTAATATTTTAGATTATTATTTATTAATATTAATTATTTATTATTTTTTAATATTATATGTTTATTTATTATATTAGAGATTATATATAATATAATAAATATTCAATATTTAATATTGAAATATAATATTAAATATTTATATGTAATATTATATTATAATATAATAAATATTTATTTATTATATTAGAGATTATTATTTATTAATATTATAATATTAATAATATTAGAGAAATATTGAAACAGAATAGAACCGTTCCGAGTAAATCAAGTACAAGCGAAAGCTAATAAATATATGTGTGCTTGTTTGGGTTTGTTTGGGTTGGGGTAAACATAATTTTAGTCCCAATTTCAGTAAACCCTCTATAAAATTTCATACTGTATATATATACAGTGTGTCCAGTAATGAATGGATAACCTTGAAATATGTTATAGTATATCTTATGCCCATTCAGAAAAAAATACGAAAAAAATATATCATAAGTAGTATCAAAGTTATGATTTTTTTCAAAGTCTAATTTTTTTACCTTTTCTCACTTTTATGAACACTACGATTAGAAATTAATCGATTTTATCGGTTTTTTGTTGTTTTATTCATTCATTTCCGATCGTCGAGTTCATAAAAGTGAAATAAGGCAAAAAAATAGACTCTTTAAAAAAAGTCATAACTTAGGTACTACTTATGATATATTATGTTTCGTATTTTTTTCTGAACAGTCATAAGTTATACTATAAGACATTTCAAGGTTATCCATTCATTACCGGACACCCTGTATATAACAGATTCCGTTGCAACTTTTTTTATGTTTGGCATTTATATACTGTATTCATAAAATAAAAACAAACATTTGGAATATTTCATAGGCGTTTATTTATACTTGAAAAAATTGTACACCCATCATACTGAAATTTAAATGAGCCTTAATGTCAGCTGTGACAATGCACCCAAGAAATATATTTTTTACTTATTTGGGTTTTACGAAAAATTATGACTTAAAAAAGAGATTCATCCGACACTTTTTCGTTGGGGTGTCTCTGAATAAAATATTGAAAAACCTAACCTAACCTAACCTAACCTAACCTAACCTAACCTAACCTAACCTACCGAAACCTCCAAAGTTTTTAGCAGTATTCAACCTCTTATCTTTGTTGCTAAAAAATCTCGATAAAAAAATGAAAATAACAATTGACAGCTCCATTCGTTTCAATATTACGATATTTACCATATAAAAGTGTATTTTGTAGAAAAAAATGGGAGCAGTTATTCATTTAGGCAACGTCGACTGCACATTGGCCAATATTTGAAAAATATGATACATCGATAGATCTAGGTTGACCGTCCTAATTCTGTGGGGATTTAACGAGGTCGAAAATTCTAGCCTAATGCCTGGTCCCACAGGCATACTAGACTGACCTTTTCGGGGTAACGTTATGTCGCAGATCCATCATGATTTCACTGCTATCGTCGCTTGTAAATCGTTCAGACGTCATATACGTGGACTATCTTTTAGGCCAAACTGTATTTCATTATGGATGAATGATCGGTTAGTTAAAGTTGGATTTCGGCAAAGTGCATCTATCGGTAGCGTAGTGCAATGTTGACGATCGATCAGGGAATGTCAACGAAGCGGAGGAGCACAGCTTCGTCACCAATTTGTAGTATGGCTTACCAACTTTGGTGGTCTTTCATTGCTCTTTACGCTCTTTCTCTCCTTTCTCACTTTCTCTTTCTCTTCGTCTTGAAACTCGACATTGCCTGAATAAATATAGCTAGAGAGTATCGATTCCTAATTTATATCAGAGTTAATTCTTGACATGTACGCGGGACAGGGGATGGCGAGGATGTATCATTAGCCGAGTTTGCTTTAAACTTTGACCCGAGTGAATCATATTCGCTCTACGATTTTCGGTTTGCGGAAAACGTGGTGTTGTAATGGATACCGGGTGTTTCATAATTACTTATTCATCCGGGACTGGCGGGTTCAAACATCAGCCAAACAAACCTAAAGAATCCTAAACAAACCCAAATAATCTCAAATAAACCCAAACAAACCAAACAATCCGAAACAAACCCAAACAATCTCAAAGAAACCCAAACGAACCTAAACAATCTCAAACAAACTCAAACAAACCCAAACAATCTCAAACAAACCCAAACGAACCTAAACAATCTCAAACAAACCCAAACAAACCAAACAATCTCAAACAAACGGAAACAAACCCAAACGAAGCTAAACAATCCCAAACAAACCCAAACATACCAAACAATCTCAAACAAATCGAAACAAACCAAAACAATTCCAAGCAAACCCAAACAATCTCAAATAAACCGAAACAAACCCGAACGAACCTAAACAATCTCAAACAAACCCAAACGAATCTAAACGATCTCAAACAAACCCAAATAATCCCAAACACTTTTAAACAATCCCCAACAAACCAAACAATCCCAAACAAACCCAAACAAACCCGAACGAACCTAAATAATCTCAAACAAACCCAAACAAACCAAACAATCCCAAACAAACACAAAAAAAGCCAAACAAACCATTCAAACCCAAACAAACCAAACAATCACAAACAAACCATTCCAACCCAAACAAAGACAAAAAAACCCAAACAAACCATTCAAACCCAAACAAACCATTCAAACCCAAACAAACCATTCCAACCAAAACAAACCCAAACAAACACAAAAACCCAAACAAACTCAAACAACAATACGAAATTCGAATCGCTCTCATTAGAAAACTAATGGACGTATCGAAAAAAGCCTTGGCACGATTGTTTCGCTCACCTCCGTGAACCCGCCAATCCCGAATGTGTCAGTAATTATGAAACACCCGGTACAAGGGTTAATGGAAACGAGGCGGATCTCGTATCTGAGAGTATCGTCGAGAGAAACTGCAAACATCGTTTGTTACCGTGTGTACACGTGTTTACTGGGCTAAATTGTGAAGTGTCATACGTCAAAGAGAAAATCGTTCATCAATCATTCGAAGCGAACGAACGTTTGATTGAAACATAATTAAAGCTTACTCTCGTCCCGAAATATATACCAGAGAGAGAGAGAGAGTGAGAGAGGGGGGGGGGAGAGATATCTACTAATGGACTTTTGAACACATCGATCGGAACTTCCCACACAGGTATTGGTTCTGCATATACTCTGAGTATACTCTACCTATCTTCTCTTAATGTATCGTCCTGGTGCCTTTATTCCTTGTGAGCTTTCAACCCTCACTAAAGGGACGTTTCGAAACTGATGGCAATCTGAAGTCGTATGGACTTTTCCATTCCCTTAGAGCAACGCAAACGACAAAAAAGAAAACTGGCATTCCATTCGTGAAGGAAGGAAATTTGATGTATGTACTTCGCTTCTTGCAATATCCCTGATGGAGCAAACATTCGGATTAGAATCTCCGATGAACGTTTCAGACTACCCTCCTTCATGAATAAAATCAAATATAATCCTGGGACAGAAAACTGTCTGCGATTTGTTATATTTTCACGTTTATTCAAAGGTATAATAATATATCGATATATCGATATATCGATTCGGAATTTTGTTTTTCAATGAAAATCGATAAATAATATCGTTAACGCTTCGGACCACAAATAAATCGAATGAAGGAAATCTGATGAAAGAAAATTCAAAAGGAGAAAGAAAAATGACTGGGCAATGGTAGGGTGTCCGTTTACTGAGATTTTCGGTGGTATATAGGGGAAACGGAGCCAAAGAGTCTAGAAATTCTGAGCGAAGGACGACCCTCAACGTACATCGATTCCCGATTTATAGGAACGCGGGTTTACTCGTCGCTGCTCCCATTAGCCTAGTTTGGTTGAGGAGGTACGGAGGCTATATAAATTATATATGTATGTATGTATGCACATGTACAAATATATATTAATATATGTATATGAATATATATGCAGAAAGATTATTTTGAAGGGATTCGACTCTGATAAGGTTTATCACAGTAGTCAAATATTCCCATACTTCATGTGCACTCCAATGTCCTCAGAAGTAATCTTTCGATTAATATGATTATATTCATAGAAAAATCTTTCCCTGGTCTCTGTGACAAAGAAGTAAACGATTTATTAAAAAAAATGTTGTAATTGTACTGAAAATATCAAGGAGTGTCAATAGTCATAATTTTAAGGAGATATTTGAGCTTGTAAAATGAGTGTCCCTTTTCGATTTATCTAATAGATTTTATCTAATAGATCTAATAAATAATCTAAGAGATTTTTTTTTGGCGGGAAAACAATTTTAAGGGGTGACCTCACCCTAAATCTTGAGAGCTGCAAAATTCATTGATACACGTGACTTGGTTAAAAAAAATATTTCCTACTTTTTTGTACATTAAATAAAAGCTCGATTTAAAAAAATATTTTTTTTTCATATATCTTATTTTCTACGTTTCTATTTTTTAATTATTTTAACGACATGGAACGTGGAAAATTTAATGCATATATTTTAAAAAATTGGTTAATCCAATTAGATGCACATTTGAAAAACTTCCGCGCTCGAGTAGTTTCGAAATGTTGATTTTTTCATTTTGCTTGTAAAAATTGGTTATAAAAATCGTTTTTATATGAAATTCGTGTTGTCCTCCATCCGTAAAAATTTTCTTTAACACGTGACCGTGAAGGAACACGGAAGACAGGAGATCTGAAAATACGTCGAGAGTGTATTGTAGCTACGTACGAAAGAACGAAATAATGTATCTTGCGATCGATCAGAAGGCTCGTACGAACCTCCAAATAGCATACACGAAAGTAGAGCACTTCGCGACCAAATAGCCCCTTTTCCTTCGCATGCCACTTTAAGTCGTAAAAATAGAATTGGTAGAAGGGGAAGCAAGATGAAATTGAGTGCGTGAGCAAAAAAAAAAAAAAAGATTGCGCCTTAGCCAATAAAGTGAAACTGACGGAAAGACAGATAACACAGGGGATATTGGTGGACGCGCCATTCGTAAATTCAGTAGACTTAACAAGAAAAAACATTCTTTTTTGTCCCTACCCTATATCTGCAGATTAATTTCTATACAGGGTTTCCCAGAACTCAACATCAAGCCGAAATGGCAGAATTGATTGTAACCATCATGAGAAAAATCAGAATGCAGTTTGAAAATTATGGGCATTTAAGAAAAACCTAGAAATTTGGTCAAACTGTAACCATTTTTCGGTTATTGTGGTTAATTTTTATTATTTTTGTTTATTTGAACTTTGGAACCGTAACCCTAAATAAAATTTTTTAGAACCACAGCCAAAAATAATGACACAATTGCCTCAAGTTTTCTAGAGTTAAGACTATTTGCTAAACTATGAATTTTTAATTTTCAAAATTTTGACTGTGGTTCTAGAAATGTTATTTGGGGTTACGGTTCCAAAGTTTAAATGAACAAAAATAATAAAAATTAACCACAATAACCGAAACATGGTTACACAATTTTTTGGTTATTGTGGTTGATTTTTATTATTTTTGTTTGGGTTTGTTTGGGTTACACCAATGGTTACACCATTTTTCGGTTATTGTAGTTAATTTTTATTATTTTAGTTCATTTAAACTTTGGAACACCGTAACCCTAAATAACATTTCTAGAACCACATTAAAAATTTTTAAAATTTTAAATTCATAGTTTAACAAATAGTCTTAATTCTAGAAAACTTGGGGCAATTGTGTCATTATTTTTTACTGTGGTTCTAGAAATGTTATTATCGGTCGTAATACTAAGGATCCGCGTTGGTGGGCCAGAAACGCTCGCAAATGGTGTGAACCCTGCACAGTTCGGTGTCAGATAGGCAGTCATGATTTTAACGTCGTGCATGCAATTGATGAAGTAAATTTTACAACATATCGACTACGTTCTGTGATGCAAAGTCATGAACTCATTTAGTATCATAAATTTATTATTAAATTAGCCAGTTGGATGACTAGTTATAGTTAGTTAACTTATAAATCCACCATTTCTCATTTCGAGCTAGAATTCTCCAATGGTCCATCCAGTAATACCTTATAAGCTGGTATTCGAAAAAAAAACCAAAAACCACCGATATCTCATTGTACCCGAGGTAAGCGGCTTTTCACAGATTCAGAAGGAAGCGGATGACCGGCTGTGGCTTCGCACTACCATGCGGAGCATTTTTCGGTGGCACTAGATATTTTTGCGAAGCTGGAGGCAAAGGGAAAGAGGGATACCATGTTGAGATTGTCAAAGAACTTCGGGTTTGGGTACAGAAATTGAATTCTAGGCCGCTTTTCGTACATATATATACAGCCTTGGCCAAAAGTATTAGGCATCCAATAATTTTTCTATCCGGACGAAAAATCGAATTTCTCGGCGAAAAAAAATCGTAAAAATTTT
>JAPYZJ010004508.1:0-13981 GCA_030522765.1 Ophioninae sp. B BG-2022a | reverse complement strand
CCACTGTTGACTGGTACTTTGAACAGACTGTTTAATGTAGAGCCTCCTACTAGTCGCGCTGCAACTCTAGTTAAAGCGCCGATCTCTGTAACCTGCTTCCCGAAACATCGCTTAACTTGATTTCTCAGCAAGGTATACAAAAAAATCTTTCCTGTTCCAGCGCCCCACGCTTTTACAATCAAATATTATAATTAAAAGCACATAGTTTACACTTCAGGCCAGAAATAGAGACAACTTGAACGATCCGTAATTTATTTTTTACTTTTACGTGCACCTATAAAAGCGTGTTTTTTAGTGTTTTTTTTAAACTATTAATTTATTTTATACTTTTTAGTCAACGTTCATTACAAGACCTTTCTAACAAGTCCAAACACGGCTATGATACGATCATCCATCATGAAGTTCCAGTTCATATCTTCCTGCTCCATCATATCAGCTCGACAGTACCATATTATTGTATCTTCTTCAGAATCACATACAATTATATCGCTACGATCTTTAGAAGATGGTTAAATTAGTTTCCTAAGATTTGATTACATAGTTACATACATACAGGTCGACCTAATAAAAGCGTGTTAAAAAAGCTCGCTCGCTCGTGCGTAACGTGACATCAGCGTGCGTGAAGCATCGTTAAAAGTGATTTGCAAAGCGATGAAACTGCAAACCTGTAAAGTTATCTGTTTGTGTAAAGTTGCGTTGCTCCGTGATAGAGATAAGATGATAACGGTATTGGATAACATCTAGCGTAATAAACGCGAAACTCGTAGTGACAAACCTACGTCATAACCGAATTTTGCTACGAAAATAACGATTTTTTTTATCTCTCCATTTTTTTATACCTTTTCAGCATCCGGAACGCTCTCCAACGTTTCAACATTTTTTGCATCCGAAACCAACACTCGAAACCCAAACAAACCCAAACAAAAAGTTTCAGCAACGATAACTTAAAAAATGGACAAAAAAAGCAATCATCGATGCAAAGCTCAACGTCATCTCGTGCAAGAATAAAGAATTAAATAAGCCGTCCAAGAGCGCTGCGTGGTGAAAAATCTAAATTGCCGCACCCCCCTAGCGAACCGCCGGCTCGGAAATACTTCGCAAAAAGTAGAATTTGTCGTTCGCGCGGTTTCGTAGTTTCCCTTTACGGAGAATTACGGCAGAGATATCAACTCCCCCCCCCCCCCTTTCAGCGCCCGCGTAACCGCCGACGGGCCCACTTTCCGCTTCGTGCACGGATCACGAAATAATTTCACTGGCGTTGTGCCGTATAGGCGTGTCAATGGAACAACATTGAAGACCGTTGGGATTCTCTCGATCGTCCAGCGTATTTCGTAAACTTATGCATTCACGGTTCTGAGGCAGGACCGTATTACGCATGCGTACAGAGCGACGTTCTCACGAGATGCTGCGTGAAAAAAGATTCGCGATTGTGGCGCGAGCAGCGATCTGAACCGGAGTACGGGAATGGCGAAAAACTGGGTGAAGTGAAGAAATAAAAAAAAAATGTTTTTTTTTTCGTGAGAGACGCTTATGAAAGCAATACGAAAAGTACGGGTTAGATTATACGGTTATGAGGTGTATATGTGCGTGCGCGCGTCTGCGCATGTGGGCAAGAAAAATTTCGCTCTGTCGCGAGCAAAAACTTTCGAACCGGCTGGTATGGCCCCTCGGATCCGTTCCAGATGGATCCGAAGGGCGAAACGCGTGGATGGGTCTAAAATCGTCGAGTGTTATCGGGCAGTGAAGACGCGCGATCGTACGAAGCGTCCATGCGTCCTCGTTTCGGTAGAAAAAAAAACGCGATGAAAAAATATATAATTGGAAATCACGTGTTGAACTCACCTTGTCGAGACATTTGAGTTCCTCGATCGGGTAGACCGTTTTTTCACAGCGCGCACAAGTTTTACTCATGTTGAAGCTCGACGAAACACACGAAGTCCTGGAACGACGATTTTTTTGCAATCTCGTTCGATCAACTTTTTTTTCGTATATTTCTCTCTCTTTCTTTCTCCCTATACAAATATGTGGGTCCAGACGTTTCGTGCGGATCTATCACGCTCTCTCTCTCTCTCTCTCTCTTCGTTTTCGTTTCACTCTTGCCGTCCTATTCCCGTGCCACGAGAGATGATTTCACTAACGGCACATTTGACTTTTATCCCACACACACACACATACACACACTCGTGGCGCACGCATCCACCGCGAAGGAATATAACTCGGTTTATCCGAGCACTCAGCAGCGATGTCACTCGATTATTGGCCACTCGAAGACATCGATTGAGAACAAGTTGTTCGCGTCGTGACAACGAAAAGGATAATAATCGAAAGAAAACACAAGCGTGCGCGCGTACACGAACGGAACGCACGATACTCAGATCCGACTTGTCGCGTAGTTCGTAACAAACTGGGGGGATCGTCGCGTACACGTTAGACAGGACTGGCAATCAAGTTCGGGAAAGCTTCGCTCGAGGGCGCCACAGGTTTTATTCTCTCGGGTAATGGCTCTCCGCTGCAATATATGTACGTTTATCGGAACGTTCGAAGCCGTACGAAAAGCCATCCACGCGTGGTGCTCATAAATGTCATTCTAATGTTCAGAAATCAACGCATCTTTTTTACTACCCCCCACTAAATTGCGAGATCGGTATGATCAAGGAAAATTTAGTTGACACCTCCGTAAATGATTTTTAGCCATTTCAGGAATAGCCAAAAAAAGTCGTGAAAAAAAGAATAAAAAATGACCTGCTGAATATATATAATCATATATAAATAATAAAACGAATACTCTTTCATACTAAACAATAATTTTTAACTGTTATTATTGTATCTAAAAAGCGTTACGGCTCTTATCTTATGTTTACGTTACAAGAGTCAAATGTTTTTCAACAGCTATTCTAGTAACATTTTTGGGGACTTATTATTTAACGATGAATAATTATTTTTACCATACTTGTTCCCATGTGTATTTACTGGTATACGTATACCACACTCACGATATTAAAATACTCATTAAATGTGAAGAGGATTTCCGATTGAACAGTTGTACTCTAATACAGAACGCTAAAGGATTCCAAGCGTTTGTCCACTTGCAATACTTTTGCGTGTGCATCATTGAAGATCGTTCGAATGCGAGTGCCCCGCCGCTGCAACGAAAATATTCTCACAGAATAACCAGCTCCACGTGCAGGGGAAGATGGAACTAAAAATTGCATTCTTTATATATCATTACTGTCGCATTTAGGCTTCGTTACTATCGAGGATGGGACATGAAAAGGTACCAATCCACTGCTGATCGTGCCGTACTTTCGACCGTACTTTGTACTGACTGGCCATGCTGTTCTTTTCCAGATATGATTCCCCTAGGGCACTCCACGGCGCACCCGTACGGCACCCATTGTACTGGTACGATGTTAGGACGACGTACAGTGCCTTCATTATATGCCTGGATATGCTTGCATAAGCAATAACTTCACAGCAGGTCCAGGCATATAATGAAGGCACTGTACTGGTTTCCGGTACGGGAGCAATACGCCGTACGGTACGCCGTACTATCCGGCAGGACATCATACCAGTACAATACTGGTACCGTATGTACACCGCGGGTATCCTAGGTAGGGCTGCCATTCCATAAACTGTGGCCACCGGACAAAAACTCCCAAAACCCCGGACATTTAGGTAAAAAAATATTTTTACCCCGGACAAGCTTGAAAATAAAAATAAAACGCTTTTTTTCGGATCCTCCCCGGACGTCCCCGGATCCACACCTAAACTAGGACAAATCCGGGGAAATCCGGACGGCTGGCAGCCCTAATCCTAGGGGAATCGTACGCATGGATACGGCGTATGTATGTACCCCACATTACCGGTACAGTACGGGTACCGCGTCGTACTCCACATTTGCGGTACGCCGTAGCAATGGTACGCATGGCTATCTGGGTACTTGAGCACGCTTCGCAGCCAGCAGTGGCGCCACTTTCTCGCGGCGCTGCCAGCAGGGTTGCCATCCTAGCCATCCCCCTGCATGCGATTTATCAGCAAAACAAGCGTCAAGTGCAGCGGGATTAAGACCGTGGCTGTACGTAAGACCGTGGACCGTGGTATAAAAAAAAATTGCATCGAACGGTAGAACAAACATTCATGCTCTGTTGTAGATCCAAGAGAACATTCAATTTTCGACTTTAGATATATTGTACAATATTCATAGAAAATTATTTCGACTTCGGGAAACAGTATGAAGTGACGCTTTGAGGGTTATGTAGCGAGTCGGTGGTCGTAAATATAAACTTCCATCTCGAATATTTCCGATTTGAGCAATTTTAGGCCTCATACGAAATCGAGTGTTGAATTCAATTATCAGCACCATGGATCCGCGTGTACATCGGCGATCAGAATTAGACGACGATGAATCGATTACCGACGAAATTTCCGAATTTCCACCTGTCAACTCCGTGTCGTCTAACGCTCAAGTATGAAAGTTATTCTTCAGCCGCGAATAGAAGCTAGCTGTATCAAGTCCATTCCTATGAATTCCGTCAATAAGGAACGTTGAATAATGTTGTTAAACGTGATCAGCATTGCGTTCCAATGAATTTACAGATCGTCGAATGGCTGAACGAATCGACTATCGGTACGAGCGAATCTGTGAAAATTGCAAATTTGGCCAAAGTTCAAGAGTTCCTTTCGAACAAAGAGCCTCATTTGCTCAACTTATTTCTGTCAGAAGTGCTGCAATTCTCGATAGATAGAAATGCCGAAGTGAGAAAATTTGTGACGGGATTCATCGAAGACGTCGGGTGAGATCTTTTAGCCTCCGTGGTAGCCGTCACTGAAATAGCGCCGTGCTCTGAATAGTCCGTTGGATCTCGGATGACTCGGAACTCCACCAAAGTTCAATAATGGAGATTAATGTTTTCTACTTATTTAACGAAAAGTTATATTTTAGCGTGAAACAGCCAAGTAGCATTCCTCGTACGATACAAACGCTTTCGAGATTGGTAGCGGACGATGCACCAGTCGTAGCGAAACGCGCGCTCAGAGCCAGCGGTAGGATTCTTCGGTCGGCTTTGAAGTGGATAGCGGGCGTCCCGCTCGTTACTCCCGAGATGGAAACTGCCTGGACCCAACTAAGCAATCTCAAAGTACAGATCATCAACATGATAGACAGCGATAACGATGGGTACCGAAAACATCCTAACATTGTCTTCGTCTATTGAAATACGGATTACGTGTAACACTCGTCGTTACAGTATACGAACACAGGCCGTTAAGTTTCTGGAAGGCGTTATTCTCCTGCAAACTTATCCAGACTCGGACACGCCGAAAAAGCCAGATGACTTTTCTCTCGAAGATGTACCGCTAACCCTGAAAATAGCTCGACGTCGAAAACTCGAGGAAGAGGCCAATCACGTGATGAATCTGTTGGTGAAATTTCACGGTTCGCCCCACGTCAGTAGTCTCAACTTAATGACTTGCATGGGATCGTTGGCGCTCATTGCCAAAATGAGGCCACAATTCATGGCGGCGGTGATACAAGGTACGTAGCTGGCGACGAGCTGACGCGGGAGAACTAACTATCGATGTCCCGAACGGGACACGCGTCTCTTTTCGTCTGAAACGAGCGTATCTTGATAAATTTTGTTCGTGTGTCTGTAATACTCGACATAAACCTTGCTCCATGGTTTAGTAGAGCAAACCTGTCGAAGATGAGGAAGAAAAACCTGGCTAAAAGACGCAATAGTGAAAAGTCAGTCCGAGCAACGATGAGTGTCGATGCAACTTTTATTATTGCAAGTCTGGAAGGTTTTACTAAAAAAGTTTTCGATGTTTCGAGTAATTTCTTATTGTATTAACTATTTTTTCCCAAAATTAAAATAATTGTACCTATTTATTGTTATGATCCGTAGTTAACAGAAAGAAAGATCTTAATCGAGTTCGGGCCCCACCACAAGATTCTCATTATACAGGGTTTGCGGGTCCGAACATTGATCAACGTACTCACACTCGTTGATAAAGCTTTGCAGAAACTCCAGAATGATCTGCCACCGACATTATCAGATTCGCAAGTGACAAGCGTGCAAAAGCACCTTAAACTAACGCTTCTCGGTCTGATGAAGCATCCGGCTAGCATCGAATTCGCGTCGTCCATCGCGAAGCAATTGACTCAATTGGGCGCTAAGGAACAGGACATTTTAAAAGCCTACCCGAAACCCGAAGATATCCGTCGTTTGAAGAAACGCCAGCAGGAAGTCGCAGCTGCGACGGCCGCGAAACGAGCCAAACTCGAGACGATTGTCCCGATTGACGATCCCGAGCCTTTACCGATTCCGGTACCACCGCCGAAGCTTCCGGAACTTATCGAACTCTCAGAAGCCTTCATCGCCGAGAGACTGAGCGTCGAGATTGCCTCGGAGCTCGTCATGGATAGCATGGTATTGGAACTTTGCAGTTTAAGCCCACGCGTTACACCGACGGAACGGCCACGTGTGCGAGAGAGATACCGGAATTTTAGATACCCATGAATTTCTCGAACGGTTGATATTTCGGAAAACATAAGAAATAAGAGTTATCTCTCTCTTTGTCCAAAATGAGATCCGTTTGACAGAGAACTTGGAAAAATGATTTTTACTGACCGAACGTGCGGCACGTGCGTCCTTAAGACTAATGATGAATCAACTTCACGGAATAACTTTATAAGCCTTTTTCTGTGGCGGAATAATACACCATCGCCGTCGGTGTAACAGAAGATAATCGCATATACCCACGGTTTTCCCGAACGGCTCTTCAGAATTAATCGAAATTTTTCCAGACGACGCAAAATTAGTAGACGGACGGCCGTATGCTCGTAACATTTCTTCAATTTGAGAAAAAAAAGTAGATGATTTGACAATGCTGAGCTCGTGATCGCAATAATGGAACATAAAATTTGGCTAATATCATGAATCGTTGAGGAGCTGCGTCGCGCAGCTACATTTGAAACATAATTTTTGGCACCTCGGTCGCTTCATTATTTCGTATATCTCAGGAAGTCCGTGTATATCCATAATCACTAGGTAGTTGTTGAATAATTTCGTGGATATTTCGGCGATATTCGTGAAGATTCGTTTGTTCGAGTCGCGGTGAGGTGCATCGCGCATTTCGCAATCCATAAATATCTATTTGCTCGAACTCGATAGACCGAGAAACTGATAATTGATATTCGTTTGTGTCAAGAGAAACGCGATTTGTCCAAGATTAGGTGGAGTAAAAAGAGATCCATCGTGTTTCCAATAAATGACTTGGAAAATGATGGATTTCTTTGAACTAGAGGTGATATTTGGTGCATCGATACGTTGTAAATGGCTGGTCGGATGGTGAAGCGCGTTACAAAGTGGTCAATGCTGAGAGATCTACCGGAAGCGAGCTCGTGGCAGTCGTTCGCGTGTCGTTCCGTCTAAAAATATGCATATTTCCTAAAACGAAAGGAGTAATTTTGGTTTGGTCCACCAAGGCTTGGGTACCGGACACGATGACAACGATATTCCAGCGCGAATACGTGCCCAGTGCGACCGCGGACACAAACGTGCAGCGTCAAATAATCGGAAAGTTGCTAGCAGTCCAGATAAAGCAGGCGCGAGCGAAGAGAACGAAGAAAGACGCGAAGGAGGACGACGCGCTCATGGAAGATTTGATACAAAACCCGACGATCACCGTTGCCGAGGCTAAGCGAGAACGCAAACGCGAGAAAGATCGGGAAAAAGAAAAAGAAGCGAAAGCCTCGCTGGAGGCACACGAAAAGTCCTTGGTTAAAGCGCGAAATCGGTTGAAAGCTTTGAAGCTATCGGAAATAACGAAGCCGTTGCCACGCGAGGCGAAAGAAAAAATGTTGGTCATGGCGGTGAACAGAATACTTCGCGCGGAGAAGAGCGCCATTCACGGCGGAGTCGCTATCGTCAGATCCAAGATTTTGACAACTTTGGCTACCAGCTTCAATCCGTACATAAAGGAAGCTGTGCTGCGTTACATCACGGATGACACGAGAACCCGGTTGGATCTGGCGCTCGGTTGGCTTTACGAGGAGTACGCTTTGCTTCAAGGTTTCCAGAGGAGAACGACGCTTTGCGCGAAGCCGCGGGAGGCGCCGCATCAGGCTTACAACTTCCTTCTCTGCACTTTGGTCTCGGCGATCGATTTGATACAGGGCAAAGATCGCGATCCCCTCTTGTCGCGCCTTTACCTCGAAGCTCCGCTAATCACGGAGGACGCCGTCGAAGCTCTGAAGATCGTATCGTCCGACGAAACCCGGGGTTTCGCGCCTCTCCAACTACTCAAGGAAATGGTGATAAGACGGCCTACGAAGCAATTGATTTTCTTGAACGTTTTGTTGTGTCACACGGGCCACGAGAGAGTCGCTATCCGGGATGCCGCCATCGAGCTCGTCGTTCAACTTTACGCGCGGACCGATCTGAGCAAACTCATCGAGGAGTACGCCGTACTTTATTTAGGTTTCTTGAGGCAACCGAAGCCACCAGAAATCGTGTTTGGACAGGATCGAGGCAGACCGAGCGTTGAAGATACGTGGAGCGAATCGACCACCAAAGCTTGTCTCGGTTTGTATCTCGCTCTCCTGATGGAGCATCAAGATCTCATTCACGAATTGGCCAGGGTGTACACCTCGATGACCGCTGACGTCAAGAGGATTGTACTCCGGCTGGTCGAGGATCCCGTCAGATCATTGGGGATGGCCAGCCCCCAACTTTTGGCTCTCGTTGAGAATTGCCCGAAAGGTGCCGAGACCCTCGTCACGAGAATCATTCACATTCTCACGGAGAAATCTTCACCGAGTGCCGAATTGGTCGCGAGAGTTCGCGAGCTCTATCAGACGAGAGTTTCAGACGTTAGATTCCTCATACCGGTGCTGAACGGCTTGACCAAGAAGGAAGTTACGGCCGCGTTACCAAAACTCATCAAACTCAATCCTATCGTTGTCAAGGAAGTCTTCAATAGGTTACTCGGCAATCACAATAACGACAATGCGGTTGGTCCTCACACGTCGCCACTGACACCTGCCGAATTGTTGGTCGCACTTCACAACATCGATTCAGCCAAAGCCGAATTGAAGACTGTTATAAAGGGTACCTTTGCTTCTATAAACGTTACGATTATTTTTTCTTTCAATCTCCACGGCTCGTGTAGCGCGTAGCTTTGCACAGAGCTCTACAAATTCCAGTGTCTCTGGTGCAAGTGCCAGTTAAGAGATCAACTACCCTTCGTTCTTGTCGCTCTTGAAAATGTTTTCGAACCCGCGCTACCAAAGTTTCCCGTGAACAGCTGTTCCATCGAAATCATATTGACAGTGATTTTTCGATTTCAGCCACGTCTCTGTGCTTTGCGGACAAACAGGCCTTCACTCAGGAAACCTTGGCGGTTGTGATGCAACATTTGATGGACATGACTCCCTTGCCGACTTTGTTTATGCGAACGGTTATACAGAGTCTCGCTCTGTATCCGCGCTTGAGCGGATTCGTCATGAATATATTGCAACGCTTGATCCTCAAACAAGTATGGAAACAACCCAAGGTTTGGGAAGGTTTTGTCAAATGTTGCGAGAGAACACAGCCGCAAAGCTTCCAGGTGATTCTCCAACTGCCCTCAACGCAGTTGGCCGATGTACTGAAAATGGCGCCCGGCTTGAAGGCTCCGCTATTGGCGCACATCGATTCGTTCGCCGAAAATCAGGTATCGAATCACATCAACGCGAATCGCGTGTTTCTTCTTTCTTCTACGCTTCACTACGTATTTCAAGGTACTTTTATATACGCTTTGCAGAAAGCCCACATTTCCCAATCAATAATGGACGTCATACAGGGAAAATCGATGATAGATATTCACGACGAATTCGACATCGCTCCGGCCGGGGATTACCTGCTGGATCCGAAGCAAGAGTCGATGGAGACCGATCTCTCGGAGCCCGCGCCACCAGGTCTGGATTGAAGCCCCGTCGGACCGATCGTTTCATTCGCCATTTTCCCTGCTACATTTTTTCTATTTCACAGTCGGAATTTATGAACTTATAAGGAAATCCTGGAATTAAACGACTGCGGATTTTTAGGGATCCGAACGGGTGGATTCGACTTGGCACATTTGTCCACTTTTCTTTATCTTGGGTCAATATCTTTCATACCTTTCAGCAGCAATCATTTATATCCGAAAGATTTTGCGTCAGGTGCGCAAGAAAACAAAGGCAGAAAAGATGTTTCGAGCGAATAGTATTAGACCGAACAATGATCAACCAAAGTCGACTCCGGTGTCAAGAAGATCTCGTAACATGAAGGAAGCCTTCTTTGGAAGAATCCTAAAGAAACGAGCATCGGTCAAACGAATGACGAACGACGAACGATACGGCATAAAGATGATAATTGTCATTTTACCTGAGTATATGGCCCAGGTACAGGATATATCCGGGAACGCTGAATTCTGCGTAATTTCGCCTGACACCATCCAATATTTTCTTCGCTGCATCTGTTGCCGGCATTGTGCCAAAGTAACTGGGTATTCTTTGAGGGAAAACAAAAATTAGTCTTTAAATAAATATACAGGGTGTCCCACGTAACAAAGTCATCTCCGGAATGGGAGTGAAATTCCAAGACGATTGATACAAGCGTGTACGGTTCTCGGATCAACCCGTGAATTGTTATTCATGAGAGAATAACATTCATAGAGAATGGCTGAAGTACGCAAGTAGAATCGCACTACTACATTTGAGCGCACACATCGATAGTGCCTTCGTCGTGTGGTGCCACGGTCACTCCGTACAGCGGGGCACGCACTACCACGCGCGAGTGCTCGCATCGACATATAATACACATATACATATACATACATGCTTGTATCAATTGTCTCGGCATTTCACCCCCAACCCCCCATTTCACGGATGGCAATCTTACGTGGAACACCCCGTGTACACCGGAAACACGAACCATGCGTAATAGGGATAGGATACCTGAAACGAATATCTGTGGCAGCTTCGGCCCCAACGATGAACGGATAAACGTGCACGAGCGTTATTAGGATATTGCTGTTCAACTGACGGAGTTCGGTGTGCAGTGATTCGGCGAAACCCTGAACAGCGAATTGCGCTGTAGATATCGGTATTCTGGCGCCACTATTCATACCCCCTGAAAGACCAGCGACTGAGGACAAAGCTACGATGTGGCCACGTCCAGCACGCTGCATTCCCGGCAAAACAAAATCCAGTAGCTGGAAAAACGTGAATGGAATCGTTACTACTTCACCGTCGAACTTACCATATTCATTCTACAAGGAAATTTATAACCACTGCGTTTTGACCTATCGTAAATCATACGAAAGTCTAAACATCACTGAATCATCCACGCAAGATTTTCTGAAATATGCTATGAAATCTTAAATATTCGCAGTAATGGTCTTTTGGTAATGGTTGGTCGTACGAAAGTAAACGTATTGACGCGTATAACCGAGGCTGATGACTGGGCGGTCGAGGAGTGGCTTCGGCGATTGCTACACTTAGACCTTGCGAGAGGTTGCTTCGTGGCGCGGTGAGGATCTAGATGTGCTCCGACTGGCGCATCGATCAGTGATGGGAAGCTCGATTCTTCCGAGGCTTGGTGCAAAGATACTTTAAGCAAAAGTCGGTGCACCGTGGAATCAGAAGGATCGCAGGGTCATCTATACCAGCACGTGTTTTCCACAGTTTCCCGTGACTTCGGCGAATGCTGTACGGTCCAGCCTAAGCCGGCTGTGGTCGCAACGGCGGTTACGTTTACGGGTAGAGTACGATCAGGGTTAATAGCAGACTGGACAGCGGACCGTCAGGGGGGGAGGGGCACGCGCAACCGCAAAAACAGTAAGAGGGAGAATTCGTAGCAAAGGGCGATGCTCCGCACGATCCAACAACTAATAATAGAAAAAAAAAAACATTGGAGCGGAAAATCAGTTCACGTACCCAAAAGTGGCTGAGGATCGAAACCTCGAGAGTTCGTCTGACTTCTGGTGCTTCCTGTACGAGCACTCTCGGACTCGGCACTCCGCAACAGTGAAGGACCATTGTCACATCTCCCATCTCCGTTCTTATAGACTCCACTGTTTTTCGTACCTAAACATTCTTTATGTTGGATTTAATATGGACTAACATTCACATTCCATTAATATTTTCCGTACGTTCTCAAATCTGTTGTTTTTTTAAACGAAAGCAAGAAATTTTCTCTTTGCGCTCTTACGGCCAAACTGGCCTTCTTCATAACGTCTCTGTATGAAAGAGGGCCTATCATATGTAATATATATTACATATATCAGCATGTATCGTACGTTGAGAATATTTATAAAAATTATAATGCATGAAATTGCGTGTCCATTGAAAACTCCAATAAACATGGACCTGTTCTCTATCCGTTACATCGCATATGTAAGCTTTCACCATTCCTGGATAAGAGGCGGCACGTTTCGCAGCGGCGTAACAATTTTCCACGTTAACGTCGACGCAAGCCACAAACACACCGAGTTGTGACAATTCGTACGCTATTTCCTTACCGACTCCCCTTCCAGCTCCGACGACCTAGCGTCCAAAGCAAAAATATATAAATAATGTACATTCAAAAAACTCAATCAAATATATAGACAATGTATATTGAAAAAAATCAATCATTGTTGAGGAAGAAATAACGGCATTAGCGACCAACCATGGCAACTTCGCCTGTGATGTTCTTCAGTGCGGGTGGCCTGAATGTTCGGTACAGAGCCGTGACAATGGAAAACCATATTCCGAATAGCAGTGTCGCAAGATCCAACGCCAACACAACCAGGGAATAGATTCTCAAAAACATTTTGGGAGGTTTCAAGATTTTCAAGTTTTCCTAGTTGAACAAACCATTTGATTCTACAATTGTGATGATAATTATGTTAAATAATAACAATAAGCAAAGATTAATAATAGTCATTACTGGTAATGCTGCATAATTGGGAAATGTGCTTTTTGAGATAACTGTTTCTAAAAAATAGCTATGCTCCTGGAGTAATTTTGAATAATTAAATATCTCGAACAGTCATTCTCAGTATTTAACATATATATCACAAAAGTGCGACAGTTCTCACCATTTTCTTATATTCACTGTTGATATCAAAAGTTTGAGAAAATGTTCAGTCTGTGTACAAACATCACATTTACGAGCGTGCGAAAGAGGGTCACTACCAAGCCTCGAAGAGAAGCAACAAAATTTGGTTCACAACTATGCGTTATAGACAATGAAAAGACTAAAGAGAGATGAAAGAAGGGGCTCGAAGTACCACGGGAATACCGCATGATATCCCCACGTACCTTTTATCTAGACACTTGTTGAAGATCACTACACTGATAAGTATCCGCGATATCTTTACATTCAAGAAAGTATTTTCCAATTTAACTAAATTGCCGCTGACTGAAAAGAGGAGAGATATCGCGCGCACGGTCTTACATTTTTGGGGGTTTATCGCGTACCCAAATAACGTTTCAACACTAAAGCTTTTCTTTTTCACGATATTTATTCTCGTAGGCTTAGTTTTAGCAGAGAACATAGATTTAAATCTATGTTCTCTGGTTTTAGCTTGTAATCAGTCTTCTTCTTTATTTAGCTTTCAACTCTTGAGTGTCGCTCGTTGAGGATTACCGGAAAAGATGCTCTCTATGTAGCGGCAACGAATTCAGACGTACATAGAAGGACAGTTCTTCTTTCTTCTTTTCCTTTAGGACTGGCTCGGGTCTACGCTCTACAGCGGAAAGACCATACGGCCATGTCATTGGCGGATGGGGTAAACGACGAATACTGTGTGAATCTGGGAGTAAGGGTGCGTTTCCACAGAAACGGAGCTGCGCGGAGTTGAGCGGAGCAGAGCTGTTTAAGAGGGAGCCGCACCCGCGACAAAACTTCGACGCAGCCTCGGTTCGCGTCGGTAAAACAAAATTAGCGCGAGCTACTGCTATCTACCGCGAGGC
>JAPYZJ010004507.1:0-13504 GCA_030522765.1 Ophioninae sp. B BG-2022a | reverse complement strand
TCTAGAAAATACTTTTACCCATAGCTACCACTTTTGGACCGCATTACACATGGACGAATCCAATGAACGGTTGACGCTGTACCTATACAGGCCTGCCAAGGGTCTTCCTCAGCCCTCCTGGCCCCGCGTCCCCTTCCCTTCACTTCTTCGTTTTCTCGCTTCTTCTCGTCCTCCTTTTGGGCCCAGGCACTCGGGAACTCTCAAACTACCACCTGCCTCATTTTCCCACGAGCCTGGCGCGAACCACTCGAATACCGATGAGATGGACGAGGACGCCGAGTATCGCTCCTCATCGGTCTCAACGATCGTGGATCCACACACGCACACACGCGTACGTTTACGTTTGATACTCGCGTGCTTAAGCGAGGGCGGCCCCGAGGTCGGCTCCCGGTTGATTCAGACGTGACGAGATACCTTTTTTACTTGGTCATACGTACACACCGTAAAACCCGTGCTCGGGGGCAAAAAAGAACTCGCGACGAATCGAACACTCGTCACGGATGATGCGGGCGTCTCGGTATCCTGAAGCCTCTAATTGGTCAGTCCGTGTGAAAACCTCACGGTTATGCTAATTCATTCTTGATTCGCGAACATTCAAATGCAATGATTTTATGTTTGGAATTACTCGTTGTTGTTTCGAAAAAATCAGCGTTATCGAGGTGTTCGAATTATTTGTGGAATGCGGGTGAAAAATGATTTTTTCGTTGGTGTATATTTATATACAAAATTTAACAAAATTGTAATAGAATAAAATATGAAAATTTAAGAAAATTGGAACAAAATAAAGTATGGAAATTTAAGAAAATTGTAACAAAATAAAATATGATAATTTAACAAAATTATTAAAAAATAAAATATGGAAATTTAACAAAATTATAACAAAATAAAAAATGGAAGATTAACAAAATTATAACAAAATACAATATGAAAATTTAACAAAATAAAATATGAAAATTTAACAAAATTATAGCAAAATAAAATACGAAAATTTAACAAAATTCGAACAAAATAAAATATGAAAATTCAACAAAATTATTACAAACTAAAATATAAAAATTACACGAAATTATAACTAAATAATAAAATAACAAAAAAATGCAATATGGGGGAGAGAGAGAGAGAGAGTGCAAACAAGAATGGAAACTGGAGGGGCTATGAGGTCTGTATCGATGATTCGTTCGTCTGTCGAGACTCAGCCCCCAGGTAGGAGAGAAAGAAACGCGTGCCAACACGAAGAAGTCGATGAGTCACCTAGCCCACAAAAGAGAAGATCATCATACACGTGGCGATATTGAAAGTTGAATCATTTCCGCAATTCCTCGAAGATTATTTATCATTATTGTACGTACAAACACATTTCGATCTCATTCTAACTATTTTTCGCCGAAATTTTTTCTTCTTTTTTTTCTGTCGAATTATTTCGCCGTTCACTTTTTTTATGATTATTTATTATTGTTTAAGGTTTTTTCGTATTATGCAATATTTATTTGGTAGCATGGTAGATAACTATTAATAAGTTGTTGTTTTATCATTATGAATATTATTTTAATTAATTATTATTATTCATGACCGTTTACTGTTATTATTATCCATTGATTATTAATATTTATTTGCTATTATTCATTTTTCTCTGCATCTTTTTATTAATTATTTTGTTCCATTATTTTTAATCACTCATTATTATTTTCTATTTTTTATTTTCTATTATTTATTTTCGATCTTTTTGCAAATTATTATTCATCATTAATATAATTTTTTTTAATTATTATTGGCAAATAACGAAGCCCGAGGAAATAATGCAATTTTTGTTTCATCGATTTTATCGAAGCGTCAATAATTCGTCGAATCACGAAGATTTTACGAGCAATAGTCAAAAATATCGCAGGCTGTAATTCCGAGTACATTAAAAATACATAGCGATTATAGGAGCCCCGCGGAGATGAATATGAGGCAAGAACTTCGTTATTATCGGGTCTTGCAATTAAATTCTTCATGAGGCATTATAAATGCAGCTGATAAGATCTTAAGGATTTTCAAGAACGCTCGTGGCACGATCGAGCCTCAGTATCGTGCTTTATACATATCTGTGAGCCCGCACTCAGAATAGCCTTTTCGCGATCTTTCCCGTGATATAGTGTGGCGTCAATGACGGGGGGGGGGGAATTAAATGGGGGTTGGAAAAACGTGTTATCTAAATAACAAGTTTCTCCCCCCTGTATATTATTCCCTCTATATACCTATAATTCCCCTATTATTCCTCTGTTACATAAGTATTTTTAGTTTTCAGTTTATTTTTAAGTTTATTTTTAAGTTCGTTTTAAGTCATGCGTTGTTTATCTTTTTTCAAGTCTTGCGGTGAAATTGAATTATTTTCGAATATTTTTCCGTTGTTTTGGCTTAAATCAGCTCATATTGCGTTTTTTTTTTGATATTTTTGTTATATTATTGTTTAGTTATTATTTTGTTGAAATTTTTGTTTTGTCTTAAATTTACTGAAAGTATTTTACTAGAGCATAATAAAATCTATCATTATCATCATCATCATCGCTATTGGGAAAGACGACGATGATAATGATAAAGTTTATTATGCCTTCGTATAATCAGAGATAAGATAATTATAATAACAAATAAATAAATTATTCAAAAATAAAGAAATTAGTATAAAAAAGTAACGTAATAATAAAAATAATAAAAATAGTAATAATACAAATTCAGAATGAAAATAATTCAAAAAAGGAGAGACCGAGAAAAAAAAGAGAGAGAAAGATATAAACGGTTTTATTGAAAAATTTATTTCTTAGAGAGGGGTGGGAGGGCGTCAATTTTATTACTGCAAACGAAAACAAAAATAGTAAAAATAAAATTAATCGAAATAAAAAACGTGAAATAAAATGAAAAAAAAAAAAAATACTTGTCGATGACTCGATTCAATCAGCTACAAATTAATCATGAAAGTGCATCAACGTGTGTTTTTCTTGCCACATCGAACTGTACTTTTTTTTTCATTGCTTTTTATCACACCCAATCTGGTTGGTTTTTCACTCGGGTATTAGCGAGGGGTTGTCGATGTTGACGCAACCTTCGAGGATGGATTTTACACGGATAATACGATGATCCGGGACTCAGAAGTGCCCCGGAATTTCTGGAGAAGAGGAATTCAAAGATTTGGGCCGATGACGAGCACCGCGACGAGAAAATCCATTCTTGGCAAACAATGTCCTCTCCCCCTGGGTTCACAATCTTGAGCACACTTTTGAGATTAGGACGAGGGTTTGTTTGTCTATAGGAGCCATTTTTGTGCCCCCTCCATCGAAAACTCAAAAATTTCTTTTTTTTTTAATCCTCAAATCCGCGGAACCAAAATTCCATTCTTTTTGATATTCCACATTGAAGACCAGCCAGCGAAAAAAAAAGGCAATGAAGAATTAATTTCCTAAAAAAAGAATTAATAATTAAAAGATATGGAAAATTAATTAATTAAAAGAAATGAAGAATTGTTTTATTAAAAGAAAAATTAATTATTAAAAGTAATAAAGAATTAAATTGCAATCTAGTTGCAAAAATTTAATGCAAGAATTAAATTGCAAAAAATCCAATGAAGAATTAATTAATTAAAAGAAGAAGAATTACAAATTTAAAAAAATTCAAAACCATTATTACTCATTTTTTTATCCTTCAAATATCCTAAAATTTAGTAAAGTCTTTTTTCGATCGAAAATTCTCGAAAAACTCGATCGTTTTTGACGCCAGAGCATACGTGTACAAATTTCCTTTTCATGGGGGTAACGAAAGATTGCCATGGGGGGAGGGTGGGTAGATCTCGTCAGCGAATTAAAGAACGTGGGGGCGGTTGACAAAGGGCTCTTTCATTGCCCAATTAGAACACTTCCGGATCGTGTTTCTTCATATCTCCTAATTTTTTTCTTCTTCCTCCCCTTAACGTTCGTTTGCTCCGTCACATAGCAGCCTCTTCATTATTAAATCCAGAGCGAGAATTCGGGCTAAAAAAAAATTTAAAAAAAAACAAAAATAAAAGAATTGGAAAAAAAAGAGAGAAGAAAAATCGTGATGTACCCTCACGGAAGCAATTCACACTTGACAGCGGGACGCAATTACCGCACACGTTGGCGTCTTCCCCCCCCCCTCTTTTTTTCTTTCTCTTTCTCTCTCTCTTTCTTTCTCTCTCTCTCTTTCTGGACCGGAACAATTATCTTCATGGGTCAGATTTACGACGAGATTTTCTAAACGTGACAGCTCCTATTAGAAACGAAAAAAGGGTCTTTGTTCACCGCTTCAAACGGATGGCAATTAATCCACTTGACGATCGAACAATCCCGAACAATCCCGACGAAATCCATGAAATGTAATATGAAAACTCAAAAAACAGGCCCGTTTTCGTTTAATTCCAACTATTACTAAATTGACGTTAAAAAATGTCGAAAAATCTTCAAAATTCAATACAAGTGTCGAAATTTTCGAAAACACCCTGTGGAAAATCCCTACATGTTTTTGGAAAATTCCATCCCTCTCAAATAATAATAATAATAATATATTCTGAAAATGTCAAGAGAAATGTTTGAAATTTTATAAAAAACCCTAGTCGTGCTCCAAAAAACCCTAGATTCTAGTTTAGCATCCCTAGTGACTTTTATTCGTCTTTTTTGAATCAGGCCATTAAAAATTCATCCTTTTCCCTTTCAACTTTCGAAATAGATAAATTTGTACGCAAGTGAAGAAAGGGCGTGTGCGAGGGGGGTAGAAAGAGGGGTGCAAGTTTATTTCTGGGCCAGGGCTCGTCGAGGTTGATTTTTATCGCGTCATGTATACGTCACGCCTTTACAGATTTTTCTTATTAGTCCGTTGGTGCAAAGGGCCCGGGGAGAATAGACAAAAGGGCCGAGGGGCCGGAAAAAGGGCATAAGAAAAAAACAAAACGAAAAAAGAAAAGAAACACGACGTAGCACATAGGACGCCTCTTCGAGGGGGCACGAGCCCCCATGAATCGTAACAGGACCCAATACGGGTGCTCTTCGAGGGGGCCGAATATTTCCTCGGGACTTTCGTTCCCACACTTCTTCCCTCTCTTCCTTACAACCCCTCTTCATCCCTCTATTGACCCTCACACCGTAAGAATTTACCCCTATACCATTTATCACGCGTACTCTTCTCACCCTTCGCTCCCTTGTACGTCAAAACCGAATTTAGCGTTGAGCTAGTGGGTCCACTCAGGCCCAAAAAACAAGTCCATTTTCCATTTTTTTTTCATCGTGGAAGTTTAGAGATTTTCACATCTTTTTCTGGTGACAGTTTGGGGATTTTGATTTTTTTCCCTAAGAAAGTTTAGGGATTTTTTTTCCTAGGAAAGTTTAGGGATTTTCATTTTTTTGGGGGGGGGGTTTAGTACCCAAAAAACAACGTGCACCATTTGAAACTAATTATTACAATAACCACTGAAAAAAGTAAATTACTCGAATTTGAAAAAGAGATTTAGTAAAAGAATAATAATAATAATTATTATTATTATATTAAAAATCGAACATTGAATAAATTTGATTAATTATATATAAACATTTTAGAGTTGGACGATCTTGAAAGAATCCAGTGATCCTTTACTTGGCATTATCCATTTCTTTCGATAATTATGAATTCACACTAATTTCCAAAAAAAAAAATACAAATCACTTATAATTATTAATTAATCAAAAAAAAATTAACAAATATTTTGTTTCACTAATATAAATTATAATTCAAATATTAATGTAATTATAAATATAAAATTACTTTAATTTCCCCAAAAAAATAGAAATTACTTATAATTGTTAATTAATGGAAAGAAAAAATATTTTTTATTGAAATTACGAATACGATCAACCGTTTCAGAGTTTGCTGTATAATCGATACCTTTTTCACCTTCCGGTCATCAGCGAAGTCTCGCAGCTCGAAAATTCATGAGATTCGAGAAAAGTCCCTCGAGCAATGCTCCAATAATTCATCCCTCGTATATATTCGAAAAAAAGGTTACAATCGCGTCGAATTTCTCGCTCGAGTAATTTTTCTCCTTTTTCTTCGTTTCACGTCTCTCGAGCCTACATTTTCGGGGCGCAGCAAATTGTGAAAGCTGAGGAAACGTCACGTACGTGAACACGTCTATGTTCGCGAGCGTGTCTGTGTGTGGGAAAGATCGAGTTTCCCGAGGAATTTGTATTCAGGTGGAGTGGAAAAAAGGGCACGCATTTATAAAGTGTAAGGGTGGGGCGAGAGGGTGAAAAGGGAGGGTTCGAGCTTCCCTATTGTTTGCACACCTATGTGGCTTTCATTTTTACGTGCACGATGAAAACAGGTGCTTCCCGATACATTGATTTTATTTTATTATTATTATTATTATTATTATTTTTTTTTAGATTTTTACATAGATTATATTCTTACGTAGATTATTATTTTACGTAGATTATATTTTTATGTAGATTATATTTTAGATTTTTACGTATTATTATTATCATATTTTACATTTTTTGCGGTTTTTTTTTTATCCGCGTCCAAAAAAGAAATTCTTCGAAAATTAAAAATGTGCGTCGGATTATTTCGTATTTTTGCAGAAGAAAAAAATTGCAGTGTTGTAATTTTACAAGTTTTTCAAAAATTTATTTCAATTGGAATAAAATATTTTTTAAATTTTTGTAGCTGACTTGAATTGAAACAAGGCAATGGTTACATTTTTTGCGGATTTTTTTTTTTTGACGCGTGTCAAAAAAAAAATGAAAAATAACGATACCGATAAGTCAATAGCTGGGGCGAGACAAAAAAATAAGAGCACGTTTCAGTATCCGACGGAGGAGAGACGAGTCGACGGAAGAAAAGAATTGACCGCGTGCTCGAGTCGGCCAAGGGTAGCTCGTGGAGGGCCCACGACCCCCGGGACGACTCGTGCAGAGCACGCGGCTACACGAGCCCTGTACTGCCTTCGAGAGTACATTAATCCGTTAAATATTCCGGGGTTCTCTGATGGGGAATGATTTTCGGCCCCTCCCTCCTCCCTTTCTTTTTCTTTTATTTTTATCTTTATTTTTACGGTTTTTGAAATTTTTTATTTACTCAGTTTCTTATTTCGATATTTATTCATTTTTATTATTATTTCGATATTTATTCATTTTTACTTTCTTAATTTTTTCCTTAATTTTCTTAATTTTTTACATTCTTAATTTTCTTTTCATTCTCATTCTTTTTTATTTTTTTTCGCGTTTACTCATTTTCATTTTCATTTTTATCTTGATCTATTATGATCATTATATTATCATATTTTTTATAACAAAATTACTATTATATAATTTTTTTATTCTATCTAGTGTCAATTTTTCAAATTTCGAACCTTTCTCTCTCTCCCTATACCTTTCTTTCTCTTTTAGTTATACCTTTTCCTTTATTTTTATACTTATTTGTTACAACCTTTACTTATATTGTTGTATTTATTAATTTTTTTAAATATTAAAAATAATATTTATAAAAAATCTTTTCTATCGGCCTGCCTTTTTAAAAAAATTCTATTTAACTGTAGAGACTCTTTTTTTTCAACACACCTAGTTCCACACTTTATCCCTTTAAATTACCATTATTCCAAATATATATCATAATATATTCGTTGCGATTATTGCTTCAGCTGTGAATAAAAATACATATTAATTAATGTCTCCCCAGCAAAGTTTGTCGATCTCCTGCAAAAAAAAGCTCGTGTTCAGAACCCCCTCCCCCTTCTCCCTCCACCATCCCTCGACCGACGTCCCCCTTAAAATTAGCGTTTGCAAATAGCCCTCAAACTATATCTGTCACTCGAAAAAAAAAACTCGTTTCGCCTGATTTTCGATATCTCCTGCACGTATAGATATACATATTTGTACACACGTGTCCATTACTGTCAAAACGGCAGGGTCAAGCTCCTCGTATCACCCCCCCCCCCCCGCCTCTTTGCCCTCTTGTCCGTAATTCTGATCTTACCCTGCTGGTTTCTCGTCACGATTTTTCAAAACTCGTTTTCGCGAGGACAACGCACACTGACGCGAAAAGGCTCGTACGTGGACATTTAAGGGGATGAGGAACGCGGATATGCTTTTTATTCTGTTGCACTATATATGTATAGCGTGCATCTTAAAGAGTAGAGAAGACGAAGATGAATTAGAAGACAAGCCCAAGATATTTTGAATTTGTTTTTTTATATTCATATATTAATAAAAATGTATCAATAAATATTTATATTTTATTCGATTTATTATTCTGAATTTTGAATATATTTATATATAATATTTATTACATATATTTATCTATAATATTTATGTAATTATACAAATTTATCAATATGTATTTCTATTTCGTATACTAATATTTATTAGTATATAAAAATATAAATATAAACATAATTTTATATTTACATTTATATCTAATATTAAAATAGAAAGTACGATTAATTAATTGTTAATTAATTAATTAATAGTATAATTACATATACTCATAAATATTATATTTATATATAATATTTATTATATATATTTATCTATAATATTTATGTAATTATACAAATTTATCAATACGTATTTCTATTTCGTATACTAATATTTATTAGTATATAAAAATATAAATATAAACATAATTTTGTATTTACATTTATACGCAATATTAAAACAGTATGTACGATTAATTAATCGTTAATTCATTAATTAATACTATAATTAAATATACTCATAAAAATTCCGATTTTTCAACCATATTTAAATAATTCTCTATATAAACAGTGAATTCAATCTACCCTATCATTTCGACTCTACCCAATCCCTGGTTGTTTCCAGGACAGTCCTGAAAATAATGAAACGATAGATTCCCCCCAACCCCTGGCCATCACCAGCCTCATTTCGCATCGATCTTCAATGACCCCGCGATTCTGCAAACTTCGAGGACCCAAACGAGTCCTGGAAGTTCCTCGGTCCTCAAAATCGTTTTTCCTCGGGTATCCTAGCAAGATATCTCGTTTCAATCGGTACGATTGATACACAGGCTCAATACAAACGTGCGAAGATATCGGCAGCTGGCCCGGGAGTCGTGAGAGACTTGGGCAGATGGCCCATCGCGCTGGTCCGACACTGAGATCGCCCAGGGCCTTCCTTACACTCGTACCTACAAACCATCATATATATTTATATATATGTGTATATAAATATGTGTATATATGTATATATGGAGAGTATAGGTATTTGTGAAAGAATTTATATATCACTCTCTATATATATACATATATACATATATATATGTATATATGTGTATGTATATCAGAACCAAGTGTATTTTTGGTATCCTCGTGTGTATATGGGTATATTCGTCAGGCAAGTAGAATATCCCTGGCGACTTTGAGACTGTTCCTTCCTAAAGGAAGGAAGAAAGCCACTCTCTCGCCTCTCGCCAACTTTCCCACGGGTTGCTGGTCTCTCATCTGTTCCTTGTATACACGTACCAGTCTTTACACACTTTGGGACGACCAAGAAGAAGATCATTATGATGATGATGATTTTCATGATGACGACAGAGGAACGAGACAGGCTCGTGTGTCGTCAAAGTTGGAATTTACCCCCTCCCCTCCCCCCATTATTGCTCTAGGTTTGTACCAAAAAGGTGTCCAAAATCGTCCACGACCCTTAAAGGGCCCACTTAATTCGGGGGATGATGGGGTCGAAGGGATGAGGAATTGTAAGGGGTGGCCTCGAAGGGTTGGTTTGCTGGAGGGTTTGGGTCGGGGGGGGGGGAGTGATTTTTCATGTACTGGACGATCGTGAATTCCACGTGGCGATCACGTGGCAACCGAACGTCGGCCACGTGACTCACCTGACTGAACTTCGAACACCCAATGACGCGATTCCCTTTGTCGTGGTATCGAATGACGAGAAACGGGAGAGTTTTATTCGGGCTTGGAAAAAACGATTTTTTGGCGGGATTTTTGGGGCATTTTGAAAAATAGGGGTTTTTTGGGGTGGTATGGGGTAATTAAGATTTAGGGAGGTGCATTGATGGATTGATAAATCAGTATGATTGTTAACGTTAATAACGTTTTTTTTTTTTGGAATTGTTATTGGGATTATACTCGTAATTATTGTCGTAATTGTTTTTTATTGTTATTACTGGTAAATCGTTGTTTGATATTGATACTATTGGTTTGGGTTTGGTTGGGTTTGTTTCTGTTGTAGTTATTTTATAATTATTCATTTTTTATTATTTTATATTAAAAGAAAGGAAAGAGTATATTCACGTATGGGTTGACATACGAATGGATAATTAACGAACTGATTGAAATAAAAACTTCGTTAAATTTATTTGGGTCGATAAATAAATTAATGGATATTTATGCATTAAATAATTCATTTTTTATTTCCTGTATTGATATTTTTACGATTTGTTCGTATTATTCTTTTTTGTTCGTTGATTTATTTATCAAAATGAACGAACGAATAAAAAAATATATAATATATTTCAGTAAATAAACAAATACGGTTCTCCACGATAAAATGTAGATCTAAAACAATAATTACATAAATAAATACATACTTACGTATATAAATAAACAAAGAAATAAACTAACTATAAATCAACAAATTGACGAATACTTCAACAATAAACTTTACACGTAAACAAAGAAACAAACAAATAAATACATTTTTACATCCATACATAAATAAAAAAACAAGCAAATAAATAAATAAAATAAACGAAAAATAAATAAATGAATAAAATAAACAAAAAATAAAAAAATAAAATAAACAAACAATAAATACATTAATAAAATTAACGAAAAATAAATAAACAAGAAAATTCGTCAAAATTGACAAACATCTCACAAGAATTCTTACAAAAGCGACCGAATTCGTCTTATTAATTTCGCCATCGTCCCCACGCGTCGATCGTGGCCAACGACGCACGTTCGACGCGTGACGTTCGAGCCGACTTGTCAAGAAAAGTGACCGATCCAAACGCCGACGAGTTAATTTCACTGTCAATTCCTCCAATGGAGCTGCTTCCGAGACCAGCTATTATACACGTACGAGCCACTTCCGGTTCATCGGTTCCATTCCCACAGTTCATCTTCCTTTCTCTCTCTCTTTAATCCGCCCCCTCCCCCTCCAATTTTCCTCCTCCCCACGCCGCCCCCGCAGTTCAACAATTTCGTGCTCATTGCACACTCGTATGCACAGCGACAATTACGATTCGTCTGACTTTCGTTCAACAAGCGTTTTAGTCGTCTAGTGTGAAGCCTCTTTTTTTAAACGCCTTTTTTAACGATTTTTTTTTCGACGAATTATTGAAATAAAATAATTGAAAAATGGTCCATCATTTTTATTAACATTTGAATAATTTTTGTAAATTTTTTCACGTAATTTCGAATAAGTCCCTATTAGTACAGGGGGGGGAGGGGGGGAGGGGTGGGGGTTAAAAATGATAGGGAGTAGGACCGGAGCATGCGCAGATAATAACCCAACTCGTTTCATACTCTCGACGCACGTCGAGAAAGTAATGGAAATGTTGAAGTGTGCGTGTGTACTCGTAATTACGGTTGGTACAGGGGAATGGACAACAGAATCACGCGCGGCACGGGCGCAATCAGTGAGCCAAGTGCACTTTTGTATATACGCCCACGCACAGACTGATGAAAGCCCTCTTAAGTGGTGACACATGTCTATTGCTCGATGTATTTCGTACAGACATATATATATATATATATATATATAAGTAGTATATAGTATCATAATTATTACTTTATGACTTTTTTCAAAGAGTCTATTTTTTTGCCTCATTTAAATGAATAAGACAACAAAAAACTGATGGAATCGAATAATTTCTGATCGTAGTGTTCATAAAAGATTAAAAAATAAGGTAAAAAAAGGTAAAAAAATAAGACTTAAGAAATAAGGTAAAAAAATTAGACTTTAAAAAAAATCATTACTTTGGTGCTACTTATGATATATTTTTTTTCGTATTTTTTTTCTGAATGGGCATAAGATGTACTATAACATATTTCAAGGTTGTCCATTCATTACCGGACACCCTGTATAATTATGTGTGATTAAAATATAATATATGTAATTTGGATTAATTCGTTAATGAAGTACATGTAAGTTAATTAGTCACTAATTGATTGGGAAGACAAGTACGTGCGTACGAAAGTTTTTATTTACCATTTTTATTAATTGGATACTAATTAATTGGAACACGTTTAATGAACCGATTAATTAAAACGTCATATGAGTATCTTGGGAATGACACTCCTCTAATTATGTCATTTTCATATTTGTGTATAAATAAGTGACTAGAGAAATAAAAAATTGAAAATTAATTAATTTTTTTTATTATTAAATTGATTTTGATTAATAAATAAACATAAAAGATTAGTGAATCTATATGCAATCATTTTGTGGCAAAAGTCGATTTTGCCAATAACAAAAAAAAAAAAAAACAAATCGGTGCTTTCGCATTCGCACATATTTGTATCTCGATCATCGTGTTATACTTCCGGCGAATGGCGTTCGTGACGTAATCGTGTTGCATCGCACGTGGTGCGTTCCCGCGCTCCGACGCGGGCCGGACAATAATGGAAGAGAAGTCTGCGCAGAGAGAGAGAGAGATGATGATGATACGATTTATTATGCTTGAACATACTTTGGGGAATAATAACAAAATTACAACAATGAGAGAGCAACAATTATTGAAGAAAAAATATAAAAATATGATATTATACACTAAACAAATAAATAAATATATATATTTATACATATATATGAATCAAAACGAGATAAAGTAAAATAACAAATTATTTAAAAAACCTTAAAATATAAATTATTTAATTACGGAAACCAAAGCATGAAACAGATATAAACAAAATACTAAACAAAATAATAAATAAAAATCTTAGCTTTTAAATAAACCAAAAATTATACAAAATTAAAAACAAATAGAAAATGAAAGTACTTAAATAAAAAAAAAACAAATATAAATGTTGAAAACAAATATAATTAAATAAGAGAGAGAGAAAGAGAAAGAGAAAAAGGCGCGAACCGTGCATCGCACGCGAGCACACGTGTTCCTCGTGTGCTGCAAGCGTGCGACGATCCTCTACGAAGAAAGAAAGAAAGAAAAAAAAAAAAAACCAACATCGAGAGAGATCGAAAACTGTACCAAACGAGCCAAGGGAGTGAGTTCCCAAGATTGCATCCTCCAGACTGCAATCTGTCCCTTTCTCTACCAATATAGAAATACACGATTATTGTCGCCACACACGCGTCCCGGAAAAGGTGGCCCTTTCCCTTCGTAAAAAGGGCCCACTAAAGGGGGGGGCCTGGCAAGATCCGTCGAGACGCGAGCGAAAAAAATCAATACGTGAAACCATCAAAAAAAAAAAAAAAGACGAACCTACTAAGAAAGAGTGTAAGGGAGAAAGAGCGAGGAAAGAAAAAGGACGTCGGGGGGGGGGGGGCACACG
>JAPYZJ010004506.1:0-13505 GCA_030522765.1 Ophioninae sp. B BG-2022a | reverse complement strand
TGAATGAAACAAAAAAATGGCTCGATGGATTCAGTTGAAACTTTCTGGGGTTTTTATGGGTATATTGAACTGTAGAATGCACGCTTCAAGTTAATGGAAACCTCAATAATTTCAATTTACAAAAAAACGGAAAACCCCTATTTTTTCCGGATTTTTCAAAACGATGTAGCGTATGAAAGAAATTTTTTTTCGAAAAATGAACACTTCAGCTTTGTAGAGAATTTATTCAAGTTTCCGAAACCCACCCTAAATTTTGTGTGTGACCATTGGTTGCTGAGATATCAATGGTCAAAGACAAAATGATCTTTTTTCATTCAAAGTTCAATATCTCAGCCAAAAACAGATGTGTTGAGATGTAAAAAAAAGGACATTAAAGCTGAATAAACAAGGTATTCGATGTTTTCAATGAATTCATCGAAAACATTTTTTCCGAGATTTTGCACTGACAAGAAAAACCGATAAAATTTGGGAAATTTTTCTTTCACTGTATTTTTCGAGATTGAGCAGTACACGTGGCTTTGAAAATTTTCTCATCTTAAAATCTCGAAACTAGAGATTTTAAGCTTCAAATTGCTTTTTTGTTCAGTTCGATACGACCATTTTTGACGATAAATTCATCGGCACAATAATATATACTATATACAATAGACAGATACCTCAAAGAGACTATTGGTCTACCGACCCATTATTGATGTCGGAAGAAATAAAATCTACAATGTCTCGAAATCAATTTCAGAATATAAGGTCTTTTATAAAATATTCAACGCCTGATGATCAAAACGAGAAGGACAAAGTCTGGCGAGTTTCGAACATTGTAGATGGTTTTAGAAAAAAACATAAGACAATTTGGATTTTTTCGTCAGCTGTATCCGTAGACGAGGTGATAGTTGAATATTTTGGACGGAGTTCTCTCAAACAATGTGTAAATACTATATCATGCAAATTCGAAAAATTTGCCAATTAGCTCGAAGCGAGTCAGTACATGGTTTCGTTTGGCTCTATACTAATTATTAATGGTAACAGTCTATTAAGGTAGACATTCCACGGTATGTACGAATGATCTTTCGACAATTTTTCCACTGTCGTCCCGATGTGAATATTCGTCAAATTATAGCCAGCTGAAATCTAAAAACAGTTATTATCTCGTCACTAAAACACCCACAACATTGTTAATCCTATTTAATTTTTGTCATCTTCGAAAAAAATAAATATCCAATGAAATTCAGTGACCGAAGTACTAATCAAATTTGTCACATCTTGAAAAATCGCTGAAGCAATACCGCCCAATGCGTTCGGGAAACATGAGATGAAAGAAATACATTTTTCTTAAAACTGACGCTGATAGACAGAAGGTCAGGGTGTGGGTCCGGCGATCACTGAAGTTAAGCACCGCTATGTGTGGCTGGTACTGGGAGTTGTGACCGCTTACCTGAGCTCTGGCTGGCATATCAATCAGTGCGCAGGATCCCGATTTCTTTGATACCTTGGTGTACATACTTTTACAAACAGTCTGTATACCAAGGAATGAGAAGCATACAGGATGATCCATATAATACCGGTACAGGTTTTCCTTCGTTTCCCCGTACCCTTCGCAACTGTGGGATATTTTGGCGTAAGTCGGCTGTGACCACTATGGGGGTTAGGTTCTGGTCGGGTGTTGGAACCGGGAAGAGGTGAAGGTTCGGGTATTTGCAATAGCGAGAGATAGAAAGGGAACAAGTGGAACAGGTAAAAAACGCTAACAGCGCATTCCGTGAGGAAGAAACGAATAAACAAAAATTAAAAAAAAAACACTTTTTTTTAGGGTTTTTTCAGGTTTGGATTTCTTCCTGATACGAAATGCGGATTTTTAAAAATTAGAGCTTGAAGCATCTTGGCCAATTCGATTTTGAAATCCACGGCCTCCCTGTGGTCTTCCGTGGCACGATTTTTCTCAGCGCCAAGCTCAGTCGCGATATCGACCATCTTCTTGTAATGAGCCAAGACGTATGTGTGGTTGAGGCCCAAGATCAGAATTTCGCGGGGGAATCCCAGTATAACTGCGTCCACCTATCAGGATGCAATAATTACATACTTTTCAAATTAGTACTCTTATACAAAATTTATTTCATTTTGCAAAAACTAATACACACGTTCTTCGGATTCATTCCTATCTCGATGTTGATGAAATAATGGACAGGAAAGCCGTTATCTCGAAGTTCATAGATTGTTTTTTTCCAGTCAAAGGCAGTTTCGTTCCATGGGTCCCCTTCGAGAAATGGCCATCCACCCATCTTTTTAAAACTCGCAAGCAGGGGATCCGGACCTCTGGCCTCGATCGTGCCTATAATTTTGTATTTTTATTCAATTTGCCCCTTCCGAACAGTCAATTATTTTGGTTTTGCCATTGGACATTTTTTTCCGGTAAATTCAAGCCAAGAAAATCCGTTAGCTAGATCTCAAAATCCTTTTTCACATCAAGTATAGCGGATATCATATCCTAATCTAATGTGAAATTCAAACTTGATGCGAAATTTTCGCCTGATGCCACATTTCATACGTTATGCAAAAATTTGTATCTGATGCAACATTCGAACCTGATATGAAATCACATTTTCACAATAAAGAATGATAGTTGCAATGCGTTGCCGATGGTAATTCGAAAAATAGTTGGATAATAATAGATTTCCATGTATGTTTGTATTGATTGTGCTATAAGTTAGCTTTTGATATAATACTTTGCAATAATAACACCATACCACCAAACTTTCATAACACCATTGCACCACACTTTGAAAGATCGTTGGGACTATAAAAGCGGACTAAAAACTTGTAATGTCAGCTAATTGAAAGTTAACTAATAAAACGTGCATCGAGGCTATCGCGAATGTGATTGATCATTTTTGTCGTTTTGTCGAATTGCTTCATCTTTTTTGCCTACGTGTGGATCGGGGCAAGATGATCGGTGCATAATGGGATACCATCCCGTTTTGCCTCGTCCTTGTGATTAAAACAACATTTTCTATGTACTGATAATATATTTTGTTGTAATTTCTACTTAAATCAGGAGCAAAAATATTTATTTATTTATTTATTTGTCTACAGATAAAATGGTTCGCAACTATAAGCGCAAAACAGATCGTGGCAAATGGAACGAAGAAGATATGAGAAGAGCAGTAAATGCTATTCTTACTGACAGAATGGGATTTCTTCGAGCCTCGGCTACATACGACGTTCCGAAGTCGAACTTAGAACGGCGAGTAAGAAAAGCTCGTGAAGCTGTTAATGCCGACACTGATTCTGATAACGACTGCGGGAAAAAACATTTGGGACGATTCAAAACTGTTTTTACAGCAGAGCAAGAAAATGAGCTGGCGGAGTATGTGAAATCTATGGCAGCACGGCTTTTTGGTTTAACAGGAAAAGAGCTTCATATTATAGCTTATCAGTTGGCTCAGCGGAATTACATAGATAATCCATTTAATACAGAAACTGGTATGGTAGGAGAAGACTGGCTCAGCGGGTTTTTAAAACGACACGCTGATCTGGCATACAGACGCCCAGAACCAACATCAGCCGCAAGAGTGATGGGTTTTAACAGAGTGGCAGTCGACAAATTTTTTCCATTGTTGGAAAATGTAATATATAATTATAAACTGACTCCCGAAAGGATCTACAATGTAAACGAAACGGGGATCAGTACTGTTCCAAAAAATCAATCTAAGATATTGTCAATGAAGGGCCAGCAGCAAGTCGGCTGCCTCTCATCAGCAGAGAGAGGTCAGTTGGTCACTGCTGAAATTTGTTTTAACGCCGTTGGTACCTATGTCCTACCTATACTAATATACGCTCGGAAGCGGATGAAAGATGAACTTTTGGATGATGCTCCGTCAGGGTTTTGGGGCACTTGCAGTGACAATGGCTGGATTACAACAAAAATATTTTTTTATTTGTTTAAATCATTCGTGGAGTTCGCACAACCAACAAAAGAAAAGCCTGTATTGCTTCTGTTAGACGGTCACTCGTCACATACCAAAAATATTGACCCAATAGATTATACAAGAAACAATAATGTGATTTTATTATGTACACAACCACACTGCAGTCATAAATTGCAGCCTTTAGACGTGTCTTTCATGAGACCTTCAAGCACGTACTACAGCGCAGAAGTGAAAAATTGGCTGAGAGATCACCCTGGTCGTGTGGTTACACCATATCAAGTGGCAAAACTTTTTGGACAAGCTTATTTACAAGCAGCCACAATCCTCACGGCCATAAATGGATTTCGCAAATGTGGTATATGGCCATTAGATAAAACTGTTTTCACGGATGCTGATTTCATAGCTGCAGAGACAACTAGCACAGAAAAACTGATAAGGGAGCTAAATGTGGAAAATGGTCCATCAACTCAAACATCCGAACCAGCAATTACTGAAGAAAATCTACCGAGGCCATCCCCTTCAGCTCACCTTGGACAAATATCGTTTGCAACTCAGCAAAATAATGTACCTTCTTCAGCCATTTGTTCTCAGACTGAAAATGTTCGTGGTTTGTCAGAAAATACAGAAAACATTGTTTCTATCTAATCCAAACTTACATACTGATAGGGGAATGTTCCAGAGCCTCTGATATACTCAGAAAATACTATCAATCCCGTCTTATCCACTGAAAAGGAAGATATTGCTAAAATAAAACTCCCGAAAGGCAAATAAAGAGAGTACCTTTTTCTTTTCTGGTAAGTCCTGAAAATATTATGGCTATATCTAAAGAAGTTAGGGCTCAGGAGAGAAAGACTAGGAAACGAGAGAAGACTGCAATACTAAGGCTGGAAACAGTGCTCAACCGATGGTCAGCGCTGACCGTCAGTCGGCGTAGCTATATGTATGCAAGCCTATGAATGCACACTCAGCTACGCTGACGGTGCGCGCGTGATTCGGCATAGGCTTGTATAGATATAGCTACGCCTGACTGACGGTCAGCGCTGACCGTCGGTCGAGCACTGTTTCCAGCCTAACTGAATCACCGTACAAAAACGAACTCATGAGAAGTATTAAAAAAGGTAAAAACAAGAAAAAGACTGATAATCAAGTGACTGAAAAAAGTAAAAAACAAATGAAGAAACCTGGAAAAAAGACTGTAAAGAAGATTAAAAAGACGACTGACAAAGAGAATCTTCAGAAAAAGCGTCAAACCAAAATGCGTAAAAAATAAACTGAATCGGAAGACAGTTCATCCCAAGACAAGGATGATGACTGTGCCTGCATCTATTGTGGGTACTTATACTCAGATTCGACCGAAGGTTGGGTCATCTGCGGCGTGTGCCATGGTTGGGCGCATAATTCATGTGCCGGAGTAGATGAGAAAGACGAAGAGGCATATATTTGTGGACGCTGTCTACCCGATTAAAAAGTGTACTCGTTTTGCCCCACAGCGTTTCCCATCTTACCCCAGTTATGGGGCAAAACGGACAATTTGCTGAGTTTATTTTTCATTGTTTGCCAAAAAAAGTTCTGTGATTTTGCATGCTACAACGTTGAATTATAAGAGAGAAATGTATACTTGTTACCTCTTGTGTTAAAGAATGTCATTAAAGAGTTTAATTTTCCTTGTATAACGAGTTTTGTCTTAGCTATCTCAGCTTGCCCCAGTCTCCCCTATGTTCAGTGCGGGAAATGCAAGCGAAGAGAATAAAATACTCCAAGAGTAGAGGAAAGGAGGGAATGCAGGAGCATGGCTCTTGCCCTGAGTCCTGCCAGCGTGCTCGTATTATATTCGTAAGTACATCTCGCTGCTCCAACCAATTTATATTGAGCATCTTTCCTACTCCCTGGTTCTTCGTCCGCCAGCCCACCTTCTTTATCTTTATATACTCAAGTCCTCAATTCGCCTTGTCAAAAGATGACGGCGAGGAAAAAAACAAAATTAAAAAATTTCGCACTTTCTAGCATATTCTCTCTTTCTCGTACTCTCTCTCTCCCTCTCCCCCTTCCTGTCACCGTTTATGTTATTTACTTGTCATACGATTGAGCGTTGCTTTCATTTCATTTAATTTCAAGTGTACGCTAATGTGTATATGCGAGTGCGCAAAGTTATATATACAGGGTGTCCCAGATGAGAATGTCATGCCTGAAATGGGAGGTAGGGGGTGAAATTCTGAGACGATTGATATAAACATGTATGAGTCCCAGATTATCCCCTGAATTATTATATAATTTTTTACGAGAGCCAATCAGACATGTGAGTGACACACACATGTGTTAGTGCCCAAAGGGGCGGTACTCCCACCTGGCGGACAGATCCGCTCGTCGGTGTGCGCTTACATGTGGTAGGGTGCGACGGTGAAGGCACTACCGCTCGTCTCATGGAAGTTCATGACTTTGTGGGTATCGCGATGGGCCGTGGAATGGAAAGTTTGAGTACTACAAAATGGAGCTGTCGTTTAGAAAACTGCAAAGCGGTCATAACCGATTATAACGAGATTACAGAAGTTTTAGAGGACGACGTTAACCATGCTCGTGATAAGAACGTAGTGAACGTCCTTGGGATACTCGTATCTACGACAAAGCAAGAATTCGTCGTTTGTTTGTTCGTATCCCACAAAGTTTTATCCGTTATCAATGTATTGAGCAAGTACCTTCAAGGCAAAGGAGCGACTCTGGGCCATGCAAGCGAAATAATAAATGGTGTCATCGCTATAATCGAGAAAAGCAGAAATTATTTTGATAACCATTGGGGGAAGTAAACAATTTCGCAGATGAACGTGAAATATCGCTAGGACCTATTCGAATCTCGAAAAAACGAAAGCAACCGACAAAAACGAAATATTTTTTGAGAGTCGACATTTGGAAAGGGGAGCAACATGGACAACGTTGGTAACTTCAAACGCCGATTTAAAAAGGTACCGTTGGCGAAATCTCCTGACTCCTTTGTAAAGTTGGACCCGAAAGAAGAAAGATTCCGAACTTGAAGTCGAAACGTTTGTGATAAAAAATATGTTGCTAACACGGAATACAGATACAACATTGGAGACGCTGAAAACACAGATTAAAGAAGACCTTACCCAGAATATTTATAATTTTCTGTAAATTCCCATTGGTCTGCCAGAAAGCTCGGCTGGTTGTGGAAGGAGGTTTTCCGCAATGCGACGTGTGGAAAATTGATTAAGAGCAACGATGTTGCAAGAACGATTTTTGAATATGGCTCTACTGAGTATCGACAATATGATGATCAAAGAGAAGGTATCTGCACAACAGATATTCACTGTTTTTGCAGGAAAAACCGAAAGCTGCCGTCAACTTAGATTCTAGTTTATTTATTTTTGTTATTAATCTGACATCTATAGACAGAATCGTATATAAAGTATTAAAATATGAAAAATATAGTACAGAATCTCTATTAATAAATTACTCACGTAATATATTCTAACCTGTACATGCCGTTTTATTCGAATATAGATTCAGAAGCTGCAAAAGGGCTTCATCGATTCTCATGATAAGCATAATTTCCCCTTTGGGGCTAAGTTCGTTCGAAACCTTTTCTCATAAATCCTCCACATTCTTGTACATCTCGAATGAAAGACTCGGTAATTAATTATGCATCATCATATTGGAGGAGATATCAGTATCCTTCAATGTTTTCTTCGGCTCTTCTTAGGGCCGATAAAAGCATTAGCGTAATTCAATTGTGTAATAGGTCATATTCTTAAGAAAAAATGTCCAAAGATCCGTAATAAACAATAACCATTGCTCAAAATTTCATACTTTTTTTTAATAACTTTTACATTACTTCCTCAAAGATGCTCCTTACCTTTAAAAAACACTGCCACGCTGAGCGTACGTATTGGTAATAAAACTTCTGTGACTAATAATCTATCTAAAAAGGTATAAAAGTCGATATTTTCACTGAAACAATATAATCAAAAATACTTTCAATTGTGAAAGGGTTCATCTAAAGTTATCTCAGAAATGATTAAATTTCGGTCATATACATGAGTGGTTAATCGAGTTGGATTTTAACTCCTCTACAAAATTCTGCCGGGAATATCCCGACAAGCCCAAACAAATGCTGTATATAGACCAAACGAGCCCCCCCCCCCCCCGCCGCACATTTTTTCAATTTACGCCAATGCACGCATCCACGTGCGCACACATCGATCTCGACGGCTTTTGCGAAGATCTGAAAAGTGAGGGTGGAAAGGGCATTGTGATACAAAATACTGAAGGACCGGTCGACCCCTCATATGCTTCAAATCTGAATGATAGTCACTCCCACGACTGGTAGCATCCCCGATTACTATTAAATCCGGATAAAGCAAAAGTACCATCACAGCGAGTGAGCCAGATGTGAAGGAGTTGAGGGTGAATGTAAAATCACAATACGGGACCCGGCCGTTCGGGATTAACAATGCTGGGCACGGTCACAAAAAGAAACAGTCTCCCCGTTCGCATATTTTATGTACATAAATATAAATGTGTAGCGTCAATAATTAGTTCAATCCGAAAATGGAAAAATTTGACGTATTATTTGTAGACGACCAGTGCTTCACAAATTTGTTTATAGGTTCTTTGGATTACAAGGGATGCTATAACATAAAAAAATGGTGTTTTGAAACTGTTAGATATTGCGAAAAGCCTGTTTTTTAATATCTTTTTCAAAGTCAGTTTTATGGACAATACTGAGTTCGATGTATTCTCTGTCTCCTAATTCACACCTGCTGCTGCTTTGATTCGTCAGCCGACGGGGCTGTTTTATTTATTTAATGAAAATTATGATTTTTTCAGACGGCGGCTAGTATAAAAATTAGCAAACCTTTTTGGCTAGCGAAAACATGAGAACTGATTCAGATGGTGGGACCAGAATTTGGTGGGGTGAAAGAAATACCAAGGATCGTTTACCGCAAAATAAAAGTATTATTAATTTACCTCGAAAAATTATATATTCTTCAGTTACGAAAACGTTTCGTTCAGATCAAGCGACGCCCTTTGTCGTGGGAAAAAGGAGATTTCGGAGAGTGGTGATTATTAAGCGCGCGGGAAAAAACTACCCCCTCGAGCTTTGCGAAATTCTCGATTTCTGTTTTCGTTGTTTAGAGCCTTGCGTGGAAATTCTCAAACGCGAAAGTCAACTCTCCAGTACACCTTCGTCCTTTTCTTATCATTGTCCCGATATACACACATATACTAGTATATATTCTGGTTATTCTGGAACTTTCAGATGGAAATTTAGTGAACTAACATTTAGTGAACGCCTCTCCCGTAAATGAATAAAGTTTTCGTTGGATCAGGAAAAAAAACATAAATCTTTCTGTACTGCAAAAATGAAACCGGTTGAGTGATCTTTTATTGATTACGTCTATCACCAACCATTTACTCTCAACTCACTCGAGCATCTCATTCACACTCAACTCACTTACTTTTGGATGTCTCGAAAATCGATCATCCAAATCGATCAGCCAATTAATGCGATTCAGATATGGACGCTTTTACTGTACGCACGAGAGAGATTATGTCGAATAAGAAGATTATAATTTCAATCTTGAACGGTTTTGAGATATATTGAATTCTCCGCTCGACGAAGCAAGACGAACGCTGTTACGATTATCTCAGAAACAACTGGGAATTAGGGGAAATTAATTAAGCAACTCGGTCGCAAACGAACACACACCCATGCACATACATATATACCCACACATTCGTTAAACGGCACTGGCAGAGTCTACTCGATAGCGCAGATCATCGTAGCGTTTGGATATTTGCAGCATCCAAGAAAGGGGTGAGTTTGGCTAATAATCGCGTACAGCGGAGGGCTTCCTTTGAAGAGAATATTGTCTGATGGTAAGAGACCAGCTCAGCAAATTCGTAATCAGTGACGCCCCAGCGATTTACACGCGCACTCACATATATCTTTGTATGTGAGTTTATATAAAAGAAAGAGAGATCCCTAAGTGGATTGCCGCATGACTCTTTCAACTGTCACAGCCCTTGATTAAAGATCTCTCATATTGGCGTACAGTATACGGTGCATGTTTATGTGGAAATCTTGGGATCGATAAAAATATCAATACGATTACAGTGTGTGTACGAAGAGTGGAAGCATTTACTCTAAAGCAGGCTAATTGTTGGAAGGGCTACGAAGTACAAGTAAATACGAAAATCTAGATATAACATTGATAAGCGATATGCAGTTGTAGTACGATTTGTACTCTATGTTTGGCTGTAGAGCATTTGGAGAAAAGGAATTTATATAAATTTGATTGGACAGTGCTACAAAATTTTAGCATATGCAAGGCCGGTTTTGGAAAGTGGTAACAGTTTCAAGTGTGAAGAGGAAATGAACCTTTGACATTGTTCTTTGTTTGAAGGAAAATCGAATCTTTTTTGATAACGGCAATTTTTGTATTTCGCACAATTTCGAAAAAGCATGCGGGCATAAAAATGTTTTATTATCGCAGTAATAGCTCATTCTCATTACTTATTACAGATCAGTTTGCCAAAACTATCTACATCGACTAACTATGCAGTAATGGTGACACTTTGTTTATATGATAATAACCTTATTATTCATCGTTATTTTCCAATAAAAACAAAACTCAACCTTCCCAAGCCTAATGCATGCATTTGACACACCAGTGTGTAACATTCTGACGTCGTTATTTTTATACACGAAACGAAAAAAATATTTCGGAAAAAATTATTACTTTTAGGGCCTTAAATTTACACAGAACCAATGATCTTCCGATGATCGAGCACGCTTATAATTTTCTCAATCCAAGGGCACAAAAAAGAAACAGATGGTGTACGTTCACGTGCCCAGTGTCGGTGTTTACCTACATTTTTCATCGACGTGCATACACTGTAGATATTTTTGGATGTTTATGATATTTATGATAACGATTATACACTACACTCCCGTAAGGTCGACATACACGCATGTGCTTGGAGGGAAAGAGGTGCTTGGAGGAACGCGCAAAGAAGCGCGTTCCTTATTTTGCGATGCACGTGTATATGTGGGCCTGCTCGAACCAGCACTAAATAAGGAGGATGTTCGGATGTTTGACAACACCTAATTATTTCACGTTGCGGTATATTTGTACGAGGAGAACTCGCAGCCGATCCTCCCCGTCCCAACGTTTGTAAAAACCGACGCTCTTGTATTCATATATTCGACAACGGTATATATGTCTGTTGGTATTGCTGTAAAACCAAACGGGGACGAAACCGCGAAATTGAGAGAGATACAGGGGTAAAGGAGCGCTCGATCTTTTTCATACGATCATTAATTGAATATAAAAACGCCCTCCCAATATCAATACACACAGACGGCGCAAATATACGCTTTCGTTAATTCGAATCTCGCAATCCGGGTAAAGTACTCATAAATATTTCCGATTTTTCCCGCCTGAGTGATTTATTGAATCTGAATGGAAATAACGAATTAATATGATATCTATATAGACATTAACGATATTAACGAAAGTTATTGACACGTTTCACAAATAGTTGCCTATATTTTAAGCATCACAGGATATTCAATTTGGTGCTCCTCGATAAAAGCAGTTTCCTAATTGAAGGATTGTTGGTGTCAGCTATCGAAGCATCGTTATTCTAAATCAATGAGATTTTCCGAATATGTTTGTTTCAAAAGCCAAAGGAAACGTTGAAAGTTCGCCAAAGGTAATTGTAATTCTACGCATCAAATGGGAATTTTCAGAGAAAGGTATTGCGAATGGAGCAGAGTTCGGGAGCGGAGTTTAGAGTTGAATGAAATTAAGTACGAGGGGGGGATCTAAAAAACAGGAATTTTTTCATAACTTCTTCATTTCTTAATATTTTCACACCAAATGTTGATAACTTTCGAAGTATTCTTTCTTGAGCGCAACGCACCTCTGCGAACGATCCTTCCATTGTTCAAAACATTTTTTAAATCCACTTATCGGGATATTCACAGTGGCGAAACGCTTTCCTTTCTTGTCCCTTTTGACTCTGGGGAACAAAAATAAAGCACAGGGAACCAGATCCAGTGAGTAGGGGGTGGCGTGGACAATTGGTGTCATGCCGTTTTTGGTCAAAAACGTCTTTACGGAGAGAGCGCTGTGGGCCGGCGCGTTGTCATGATGGAAGAAACAGTCGCTTGTGCACCACAGATCTGTATTTTTCTTCCGGGTCGTCGACGTCAATTTTTCAAAACCTCCACGTACAACGTCTGGTTAACAGTTTGACCCGGAGGAACGAACTCCGCGTGCACAACACCTTGTGCGTGTCGACGTTTTAAGGCAGGCGTCCACATTTTCGCATCGTAGGTATCGGATGTATTGCATCAAACGGATTATGTATTTATAATGCGTTCACGGTATCAGCAGCGATCGGATTTGCCGACGCAACTAGCAGTAAACGGACTGTCGACGCCACTTTTATTCGGATTTTCGTTAAATCGATATTTGGACCATAATCGACGGCAAATGGTGGACGACGCGGAGCGAGAGAGCGCACGGAGTCCGTCCACTGATCGGCATTCTGTATGACGTCATCGGCACTCATCGAAAAAGTTGCCCTTCGGAGCATCGGCATCGGCATTGCCGACAGGTAGATTCGTGCGATCCGTACGGTGCGGATCAGAGAACGCACTTGTATGACTTTCTATACAAAGAATACTAAGTTCCGTTTGATGCGATGCGAAAATGTGGACGCCTGACTTTAGTCACTTCTTGACGTTGAGGAGCGTTCCGAACAGGGATGGTCTTCAATCCACATTTATATATTTATACAACGTGAAAAACACTTGTAGACTCTGGTTTTACTTAGGGTAGCCTCCCCATAAGCAGTCTTAAGTATTACAATAGTTTCCGCGGCCGATTTCCTCAACAGGAAACAAAATTTCATAGCCGCGCGTTGCCCTCGACAATCGGCCATTACATTTTCGGCGAAATTGAAAAAGTTATTTCACTAAAAATACTCCGACGGACGAACTTATACACTCACAGCGACAGAACTTCGCACAATAACCCGGGAGACGTATCCCTAACGGACACCTGGTCGAACAATGAGTTTCCGCACTCTCCCTTCCCACCGCATTCCAGTTACTTTTGGGTCCACCCTCGTAACCTGAGATTGAATGATGACATTTATGATCGTCCGAAAATCTGAAAAAAAGTTGTACTTTGAATATTGTTTCCTTGTCTTTATCGATGTAATTTCACTGCCTGAGTGAGTATTTATATTGCATTTATCCGTAAGGCTCAATGTTTTTCATAAATTATCAAATAGGTGAAACATACATATTTTCCCAGTTGTTTCGACTGTTCGACAAAAACTCTCAATACAGGTAATCAGCGGAATATTGTCCAACAACAGATCAATTCGACAACAACAGATCAATTCGAATCTGGGCATATAGCTGAGTATCGACCGCCACCTAACGGGCATTTTATGTATTGTTGTACCACCCCGTACACCCTTCCGGGTTTTTACGGCTTCCCACCTCGTTTTTCCTCCTGTTCCTTCCCCACCTTGTTTTTCCTTCTATTTCCC
>JAPYZJ010004505.1:0-13506 GCA_030522765.1 Ophioninae sp. B BG-2022a | reverse complement strand
TCCAAAGTCAGGAAAAATGTCACAAAAATGATCAGGGCTTGATCAGAAATCCTGACTAAGGCATGATCAAAACATCAAGATGCCTGATCAGGACTTTTTCGTAGCCGGAGAAGGATTTCTACTCGGGTCGTGTTGGGTTTTTGAGAAAATTTGGAAAAACATGATTGTTTGGTTGCCATTTTGCCTCGGAAACATTTTCATTCTCGATAACACAAAGTAAAAATTACATCCATATTCTCACGAACGAAATTATCGAAAGTGACGGAAGTTCAGAACATAGATAGCGATGCACCACGGTTATCCGCAGTATCGAATAATTGAGGCTCGCATATAGCCCGCGCAGACCGAGCGAATGGCCCAACAGGAATTTCATAATTCTCCTTCGTTCTGTCTAAAGTCTGTTAGGAAGACGAAGTCCTTCAAGGTATCGAAAGCTGGTAAGATTTTGCTCAGTTTGACAGGTTCTTGGCTGGCAACAGAGAAACTTCGATATTTCTGAAAGCCGAAGGGTAGGTATATATTCCAATGGTGATTTCATTGGAGGGTATATAGTCGTAAAATATTTTCATTAGCTGATAGATTTATGAGTACTATGGGAAAATGATTATAGGAGACGGTTGATAAGAAGGGAGTCTCCCATTAATATCATATTTTTTCTTCCGGAAATAATCGTTGGGACGCCGTTTTTCAATCAGTGTGGAATGAAAAGCCTGGCGATTCTTCATTCGATGAGATCGTGGTAAAAAAAAGGCATACACGTACAAAGACACACAGCGAAGAAATACAAGTGTTGAAATCAAATAAAAAAGAAAAAAAAAACGCTCGACCAACGCGGGCAATTAATGAAAAAGGGCCGTCGTACGGTCGAGTGTGAGAGGAAGTGGAATTGGGAACAAAAAGAAGGAGGCAAGAGGGGAAAAAAACGAAAGGAGATCTTACGGTATGTCGAGAGCACCGAGCTATCCCCCTTTCATTAATTCTTCGGTCCTTTCCTTCCTCGTCGATTGAACGGATTTTGCCGGCAGTTCGGTAACCGTTCTTGGCTTCTCGCGGACTCTTCCTTTTTCCTACATAGTTCGAATCGTCCCCTATTTCTACGGGGTACGATGAAATTACACGGGAAGCTCCTCCAGAATACGATCCGTTTGCCCGAACGACGAAATGAATCCTTTCCACGATCGAACTCAAGAAATACGTCCTATCCTCTCACGCGAGGAACTTCTATATCTTCCCCCCTCCAAACCCTTCTCCTTTTCCCTATCATTTCGTACTAACGGTCCTGGCAAGTTGAAAATGTTCGGGGTGACCAAAAGGAGCGTCTTCTTTAGGATTATTTCTCATTTTTATTTCATTGGCGAGCCTCATAGCTGGCCCTACGTACATTTTATTCCTACCTACCTCTGCCCCTGTCACTCCTTCCCCTTTACCCTCACTTTAAATTAACCGTAAGCCGGGTGGGATTCAATGCCTACTGGATTACCACTCACGGCTTAATCTTGTATTACGCTCCGCCAAACCAAGCACCGTATCGATCCGTCCTCGTCCTGAGGGACGTCCCGGGCATGTACTCTAAGAACGTTTAATCCCCTGAAAATAGATTGAGCAAGATTTTCCTGTGGGCTTTCCGGTCTACGTTCCATCTGCGTGACAGGGTGAGAAACCTTGACGGAAAACTTCCGCTAGGTGTGAAACTCTATGCTAGCAGTGTTGATTGAAGAAACCGCCTTATTCGTGGCGACCGGACTTTCGTTGATTTACGAAAACCCACGACATTTCGTTTCGCTAGGAAAGAAAGAAACGAGCTTTTGAGAAAGAGTTACAGTGCCGAGGAAGCGTGTTGAATTCAACACGCACTCGTGAGGAAATTAAATTGGAGGTTTGTTCGAGCCCATAGAGAATGTTCCCAATTTTATTGGGGCCCTAATCGGATAGACTCACATGGGCCGTTGTTCAAACATATGCGCTGGTATTACTTGATGTGTGAATAAAAGCAACAAGAATAAATGCTTTGTAAATGTAACCTATAATCAATATGTGATGGCCATGCGTTTAATTGATCCTATTTTTAACTAGTATTGAGCACTCGAGTTTAATAATTAAAGTACCTCAAACGATTTCAATGAAGCTATTTATACCAGTCCGTTCCTATAATGGGGAAACCTGGCTTTTGAGGCTTCTGATAAGGGAAGCCTCAAATAAACCCTTAAATGATATTTTTATGAGGGACGCCCCTTCAATTTTCCGGACGGACAAGTTTCGAGAAACGTCAGCAATTGAAATTCTCTTAGTGTGATGTTCGATGGAGCACTGATCCAACGGCGAATAAAAGATGGGTATCCCTAGTTGGGTCCTTTGATGAAGTACCAAAATCGTTGTCGATAGCGTAAATATCGTTTGACTGTGCATGTTCGAATTTCGGCCGAACGCCATAATTCGACGAGTCAGTGTACGGTCCCCGAAGGTACGCGTAAACCCAAACGCACACCGAGGAAGTTACAGCCATGAGGTATGTGTATAGGATCAGCAGCAAGTGCGGCCACGTGTTTAACAGTGAGAAGCGACGCTCTCTCACACATAGAGGACAGGACGGGCAATTAGTGATTAGGATTATGCCAAATTAATTGTAGTGGCGAACGCTCTCTCATGGTCAGGTGCTCGTACTACCTTGTATCCAAACCATGTCTCGTGTATACATGTGTATGGACTGGAAAGCTCGTTCCGCTCCAGCAGTTCCAGTAACAGTCGCCATCTAATCCAGAAATGATTTGACACACACCCGAATGATCAACACGTCACGTGTAGGTTTACATGTAAATCGAGGCATGTGTCAATGAGGGTAATTCGGAACGGTTGACTGTTACTACGGTTTTTGATGACCGGCTGTCTTCAACCAACCCAACTGGAAGCTGACATTGAATTTTTCATCGTTGAAGCGCAACGATTCTATTATTTCATTTTCTCATTTATTTTTCCCATTGACCAAGAATTTTTCGGCCAAATTGCAATCGTAAGTCTCTAATGAGAATCCATGAAAAACAGTAAAGTGACTTCCGTAATCGGACAAAGGAATTTCAAGCAACGAGAGACGAACTGACATCTTTTGCAATTTCCAGTGCAGCGGCCTTCAACATCGTACGTAGACTGGGCGAACATCAGTCGCCTGCTGACTCTATTGACTCTTCGATAAATATAAAAAAGCAAAAATGGAGCGAGGCGTTGATTGTTCTTCTTCAACGCTGCTCGAAGTTCCTTCCGAGGCTCGTGTTTGCAGAACGAAGCGGGCGGGATTCAGAGTCCGTCAGGGTAAAGCGCATGGACAAAGAGTGATTCGATATTCTATTAGATTTCGAGGTAAACAAAGGAATGTCGCGAGACTCTGTCGAAACGTCATCGAGGGGAATAAAACGCGAGAATAGAGAAAGTCGAATTTCCCCTCGATTCAATCCGACGTACACGTTTTGGATAATGTCTTTCGGAGCGTTTGGGGCACACCGAACGGAGCGAATTCGCCTCCATCCGGTCGTTCCTGGCTTTTCTTCTTGCTCTTCGTTTGGGAGTAACGGAAAGTTCGGTTCAACGTGAAGCGAAGGAGCCATGCTGAGCCATGAAGAGGACGAAAGCAGTGGATAAAGAGTGAAGGATCGTGGAAACGCGGAATGTGCCTCGTCCCGATGAAATATGACGAAGTTCGATGCGAGAGTGTGTGACGATGGAGCAGAAGGATGAACAAGAAGAGAGAGTCAAGGGTGGTTGGGGGGTGACGGGAAGGAGGAAGGATAGAGGAGCAGAGTGAACTATCGAGGGAAGGAATACCTAGAAGGATTCGCAGACGCGACCTGGTTGTATAGCCGAGAGTTGAAGAAAGAGTAGGAGGGCTGTAGAGGTGGGAAGAAGTCCTCGCAAAGCTCGCTCAAGCTAGGATGAAGTTATCGGATTTGGGTTCCTCTCATATAGTTCTCTCTTGTGCTTTGTTCCATTCACTGGCATCACGCCAATTGCTATCACGAACCACCAACGGCATTAGGACATCAACGCTAGTCCCTTGCAGAGCATCAGGTATGCCAAGGGGGCGGTCCTTTTGCATTCCCTCGGTCTCCCTGTACCCCCATACTTTGTCTCCTGTCTCCGTCTTCCTTTCTCTGGCCCTCTTCCTCTTTGTCCGTTCTGTGGAGTACAGTTTCGCGAAGGTATGAAATGATAAGTGCTTTGGAATTTATGACGTTTCGGTCAGGTGAGTAGCTACCTCTGGATATCGCGAGGAATGGAGTTTCGGAGACAATTAGCCACCGTATTATCTACACTTGTGAATTCGACGAGCAATCCTCTCATTTGTAAGGTATAAACACTGTTTTCCGTCATACATGTCTTAACTTCTTTATTCCATGGTACGATTGACCGGCGATTGCGGTATATAGGTATCGGTGAATGGATAGAATAATTCTGGATATGCACTTTGCAATTCAAAGGGTCGTTAAGCTATAAAATAATCGGCTGTAGGTGTTGCCAACACATCAGGAAGACACCGCATTGTAGTATTGGTACTTTTTCAGTATATCAGCAGTAGGCATAACTCTAAAATAATCGTCCAATTCCTCTTCTCATCGATCCTAACCATTATTCTACCTTTTCGACAAGAATACCATTTTACCCCGTTCCAAACATGCACGACTCTAATCAACCGTGCACTCGTCTAGCAGTCGATCGCTTTGTTGACAGAAATCTCTCTACAGCGTGTAAGCTTTGCGGTGTATACATTGCCGCCCTTAAGTACGAAACAATCTTGACGAGCACGTACTCTTACAGAAGAGTACGCTTCATCTGTACGTGTCCATGGGGATGGAAGGGTCGCGATATACATCGTGGCGAACATCACGACGATCCGGCAAACTTATTCGATACATAGGACAACTTTTAATTGACTCCTACAATTTGCCATCCATCCGCTTTGTCATACAAGTTATCGAAGGCTCCAGGCTATTGGAGGCTCGTATTGTACTTAAGATTAAATTTCCCGATAAGAAAAATCCCTTTCCCTCGAAAAACTCGAGTGGCACATCGAGTATTCCTGACAAAGTGGAATACGATCGTTGCCAACGAATTGCCGATGAGAAGCGCCAGGGCGAAATCAAAAGAATACGACTCCAGAGTCAACTCATCAGGAGTGTCGTCGGAGATGTTGCCTCGTGGCATTGTTTACACGCCGTTCCATCTCGATATTGAATTTTCTTAAGAGAATTCTCAAGAAAAGAGACCTTCGCTTCCTCTGATCGATCCTTTCGACACTCTGAAGAAATAATTATTGCAGGCAAAGTGACGAACCGTAAACAATGAGGTGTTCGATCTTCCTTTACCCCGTGGACCTTGTACTTCGGTTATTCTCATGTTTTCGAGTCGCAGTTGAATAAACCAGGTACCATCGATATCGTCGTACCAAAGATCCGATAAAGTGATCAACCTGATGGAGGACGGATAAGGGAAAGGAAGACAGAAGTGCCGAAACGATTGATCTTCGAAAATTCACTGGATTGGGGGTAAAGAAGAAAACGTTCCTTCTTCGACTTATTATAATTCTTCTTTGCCCATCTGCTCCCCCCGATTCATCTTCACGTTTTCCCTTTTTTTTCGCGTCACTTAACTCGTTGTAAAATCGAGGGATACGGTTTTATCGAGGAGCCGTGAATTAGGGAAAGTAAAATTGGTATATAGATATATCCAATTATTGGTGGAACTATACGATCCATTAGGAGTTTGCCACGTAGCTGGGAGCAATTTTCAAACTAAAGTTGCGCGTCTCCCACAAGGAGTATATGTACACCCACACCATATTTATATGTATACGAAGTACCTCGTACACTTTATCGTGTGCCAAGTGAGGTATCAACATAGCAGGAGATGCAGCAAACCTGAAAACTAAGGTCTATCCAAGGGTTGCAACGTTACGTCCCCTGTCCATCGCTCTCCCTCGCGTGTTCCGTCAGCCCGTCCTACGTCTCATGGGGTTGAAGTTCGCATCGTTGGAACGCAGCGAAATTTGTTTTCTTCGTTTTTTCCATCTTCATTAATATGCAAAACGATATATCGCGCTATTGTTGTCGCTGAGTGAGAATAAAAAATTTACAAAAAAATGTCAACGTTTTTCGAAAAAATTTCGTAGTATGACGTTTGCTCCACTTCTCGTTGATTTTCCTTGTATATTTCCCCAATAGAACATTCGTCTTCCTCTTGAATATCCCATTCGTCAAAAAATCGAAATTTCGTAAAAAATGAGAAAAAAGCAGACTCCATTACGTCATTCAAGTGATTTCGATCTCTCGCAGCGATGAGGAAATAAAATGGTCAATACAATGCAACCTCCAATGTCCGGTGGTCATACTTTCAAATATCTGCCAATTTCTTCGAAACGCACACGAAATGGCGTAATCGCAAAGGATTATTTTTCATTACGTGCTCGCTGTACGTAACGAGAATAATTGCAAATTTCTTCGCTACCTCGTTTCAGGCGTCGTTACACGCTCCGTGCACTCGTTTCCTCTGAGCGCAACTGCTGCACATAGACGCGAATACCGGGGCAAAAAACGCGCTTTTCGCATTTGCGTCTTGGAATGGAGCTATAAAGATGTACGCGTCAGACTCAACGTATATAACGAATGCAAACATTTCTGGTATTTTTTTGTTGTTTTTTTTTAGTTTATTTTTCTTACGGACACATGCATATGTGGTGGGTGTACTGAATAAATGCGCGTATACGCGTGCCTTGTTAGCCGTAGAAAATTCAGCGTTCTCCACTTCTGGATGTTACCAAGTCACGAGGGAAATATAGATAGCACCGAGATCAGAGCACGCTGAGGCCAACCTTCCTACTCGATCTTGTGCTCTCCTGCATTCTTAATTCGCTTATACTCAAAGGTTGAGAGAGAGAGAGGGAGGGAGGTACACAAAGATTATGAAGATAATTTATTTTATGCTTTGGTTTGACCCAATATTATATACAAAGTAAATATAAAAATAAAAATATAACTCAAAAATAAACAATACGAAGATATGACGAAACTACACACGATTTATAATTCATAAAATTTAATGTTGCCAAAAATGTGTGCAAAATAATATAGATAGAGATAAAATCACATAGAGTTGAATCAATGATTATCTCACCCAAACAAACTATAAGAAATACAGAAAAAAGGATATAATAATCTCATTATAGAAAAATAAAATAATAATCTAATTGACGTTTCGTAGAGTTTCAGTAGTTATCAATATCGTATCAAAGATGATGATGATGATGATTATGATGTTTATTATGCCCAAGTTATAACTTTCGGGCAAAAGAGAAAGAAAATCATACAACGTTATGCGAAATAATACAAAATATACAAAATTGGTGATAAGCAAACTAGGATATCGAAGTTATCCGAAGTTGAAGTAAGAAGCTGAGGAGAGAGAGAGAGAGGGAGAAAGAGGTAAAAGGAGGGATGAGGATGATGATGATATGATTTATTATGCCCCAGTAATAACTTTTGGGCAAAAAAAGATACATAACAATTTGAACATAAAACTTAAACTTAAATTAACATGATAATGAATAAAAAAATGATACAACAGTAATGGTAACGCGATAACAAAATAGAGTAAAAACAAAAATGATAATAATAGTGCTAATAATAATAATACCGATACAATAAAAATAATAATAATAATAATAATAATAATAATAATAATAATAATGCTTATAGAAAATAAGGAAAACAAAAAGGGAAATATAACTGAAAATAAGGGAGGGAGAGAGAGGGAGAGAGGGCGAGAAAGAGAGAGAGAGAGAGAGAGAGAGAGAGAGGGAGAGAGAGAGAGAGAGAGAGAGAGAGAGAGAGAGAGAGAGAGAGAGCGAAAATCTTTGCCACCGAGCCGGTGGCAAAAGTGGGTAAGCTTTAACGGTGGCAGAGACTGCTCTCATTGTTGTGCCACACATTTTACCGGACCATTTTATTTCCGTATGGAAATTATGCAGATGGAGAAGTATTTCCATCCGCGAGTTAGTTTCAATTTATTATATTTAGGAGACGGCGTGGCAAGGGCAGAAGGGGGGGGAAAAGCAAATAATTAAGGTGGATGCAAGTACAAAAGTACGTGTATGCGCGAAGTTCATCTCGTTAGTGCATTATTACTCAGTTGGCACGTTTCGCGTGTACGATCAACATGAGAGATTTATTCTTCTGCGGAATACCCTTTTACCAGCTCCTCGGTATCCTTTCTCGAGGATTGCCCGGGCACTTCTATTTCGAGGGGAAAACGCCCGGGATTGGCGAAAAGTACAACGAAGTGAAATTGTGGTCTAGAGGTTTACTTTGCTCGACTGATATTTGACCGATGTGGCTGAAAGACGATTCTAACATAATTAAAAATTATAATTCATAATTTACTATTGATATTACTATTTATCGTTTGCTTTATCACTTATCTTGCATTATTTTTAGGAAATTCGTTAATCCGAGGAAAATAATTGAGAAACAGTCTTTTTATTCAAGACTTTAGGTTTAATAAAATCTCATTCGTGTCTTACGATTGAGGTTGGATACAAAATATTCAAAATATGAATAAAAAGGGGACACACAGAGGTCGTTGCTTTTTAACCATGCAAACTTGAAAGTGTTACTGGATTGGTAAAAATCAATTAAATTAATGAAAATTTTAGGAATTATGGTTCTTCATTATGAATTTGATATCAAACCATAATAAATATTCTTATAAAATGGGTTGTTTTAGAATAAATACCTACATCGATTGTTTTATAATGTTTCTCAATCACGTCTCAATTTTTACTATTTTTTTACTCCCAATGCAATTTAAACTGTACATCGAACAATAGAAACGAAATATTCTTTCCAACGACTGAGAAATTATATTTAGAATGACGTAACTAAAGCATTTTCGCGATCATGGAGACGTGCATTTTGTACGACGCGACCCAAAAATTTGTAGCTGACCTAGGCACCGAACGAATTTCTGACCGACCGGAAAAAGCAACGTGGAAAAAGCTCCAAGCTGGAAAAAAAACACATATGTGATTAGGGGTATCAAGAGGGTTTTTGCTGGAAAGAAAAGTCGAGAAAGCGTGCCCTTTTTTATCGCTTCATTCGTGGGACACCGTTCGTGAAACACAATTATATGCTTGAGACAAAAGGACAGTTTCGAAAAGCGTGTGTGTCCACGTTGAAATGGGGAAACCGGAAATGCGGCAGTTCGGAGACAAGTCACAGAGGCCGCGATAGCCGAAGGCAGAAATTTCGGACCGAGTGAGTTGGTCTTTGCCCGAGCGAGATACACATTACAATCGCACGGTTTTGCCGTAAAGCTTCACTCCAATACAGTCAACCGTAACGAGGGGGTAATTCGTTTTAACAACCCTCCCAACGATATCAACGGAAGAACACAAATGTACACGACAAAGGGGAGTTCTAAGGAAGTATGTAACGTGTGCCCAACCACGAGAGCTTCTACTTCAATCCCTCCCCTATTTTACTCTTTATCTGATAATTGGATAATTCTAGACGCTCTCTCCGCAACTCTTGCGATCGTAATGAGTCCTGAGGAAGACATTATCGCAACTCCATAATCATTGAAGCGTGTTGTATTTTTATTCCTATTTATACGTACGAACGTAGGTACAGTAGACCGCTGATTATCCGAACGTTGGTTATCCGAAACGTCAATGTATTACTAGTGATTTTGGTTATCGAAAATATCAATTATGTCATCGAGTTATCCAAAATATCAATTATTTGATCGGCTCATCCAAGATATTAATTATTTGATCGGGTTATCCCAAATATCAATTGAGTTATCCAAAATATCAATTGGATAACGATTATTCAATAGAACGATTTTATACTACACATGCTTTCTTTTTGGTATTTTGAATCTAGTTTCCAATTTGAATTACACCGATTTACCATGTACCAATCGCGGTCTTCGTTTAAATAACAATAGCTCCATTGATTATGAATGATTCCGAATGAAAAAAGAACTCGACGTACCCTTGAGTATGGACCAGTAATGAGTAAAGTTCCAACTTCATCGAAGTAATACTGTCGTCAGAAAAAAATATTGAAAGTCGATCTATCTGTTCGGCTCGAAGTACACTCGAACTCGTCAAAATCAAGCACAATGTCAAAGTAAACTGAAGTATCGTCGTATCCGCCTTTTTGACACGAATCAACATTTTCTGCTGACCTAGTAACTGTCAAACGCAGAGGGGACCGAGCGATCAAGAATGAGGTGCCAGTTCCGAGTCTCAAGTTCACCAAAACTTCAAAATATCCATTCCAATTCCGGCCTCTCGTGATTCCTCAGGAAGTTATCCGGTTCACCGTCACGTCAATGTGAAATACCGCTCTACAGACTCGCCCGATAACACAGCGAAGTTTCCACTTGCCATTGTGCAATTTAGAAGGAATTATTTCCTCAGAGTTGAAAAGGGAAAATTTATCACGCGCCAAGAAAATTAATTGGGTCGGAGGTGGGGAGCGGAGGTTCCTTTGATTTCACATCTGGTATTTCTTCCAGCCGTGAAACGATTGCGAACGTTTTCTCTGGTCGATCGAAACTCAAAACTCTCATAGTTGAGACGCTGAAAAGACCGTAAAACGTTGGGTGCTCGGAAATTAATTTCGACGTTTTCGATGATCTGTCCTGAGACCACGCGGGCAAATGCAATTCGAACTTTGATCGGGCCCATATAGAATTTCTCTTACCTTATTAGGGCCCTAATTAGGTAACCTCACATGGGCGATCAGTGGCCGATCACGCTTTGCTACTGACGGCTAGGCTAGTGTAGCCCCATTGGGCTTCTCATTAGAAGCCCAATGGGGACCCTTAAGGTAGGTATCTAGTTTAGAGAGTGAAAAACAGGAAGGATTTCGGAATTTTTTTTCTCCGCTCCTATACTAGATATAACAATAAGGAAGATGGATCAAAATTGCCCCACGTCCTATAAGCAAGTGACATATCTCAAAAAAAAGATAAAAATGTATAAAAAAATATGGCATACTTCCTACGTTAATTTTTTTACACCTTCATATGAAAAATTGCTATTAAAATAGTTCAGGCGCTGTAATGAAAAATTCGTTGGCATGAGTATTTATGGAGCGATTAAAATGATTCTTTTTTTGTTTAAAAGGGTACTCCCAAGGTAGTCCCACTGCCATAAAGTCAGATCTCCGGTCTCCAGGATCATGGAGAAATGAAAGTAAAATCTCAAAAATAATCTCATTTTTGAGATTTTTTTCACAAATTTGAAAAAGCGATTTTTCTTTCTATAAATTGATAGTTAAATTTCTAAAGAATGATGTGTTGAATTTGCAACTTTGGACGCGTTTTTCTCAAAACTATGTTTTTCCCAACTCCTGGAACGATTACTCAGAAACTATTCCACCGATTTCGATGAAATTTGTCACCTTTCTTCGTTGCATCAGCAGTTTGTTGGTGAACTAAATTATTTTTTCCAATTCCAAAAATAAAATCTACTTTTACCCTTAAATATAGCAACAATTTCATAAAAAATCGCAGAATTGACTTAATTAAGCTGCCATTTGCTGAATTTTGCACGTATTTAAAAAATTCTGATTCACTAACAGCGAATGAGTTTTGCCTTTAAGAATCATATTGATATTTTTTCCTGATTATTATAGCGTGAATGAGAACTCCAGCAATGCGGCAATTTTTTTGAAATCTTCTCCTAAACCTTAATGTAGAAGATGGGCAATTTGCATGGAAAAACGTGTATATATTTTTCTCAAACAATAAAAATACGAAGCAAAACATATTAAAGATTGAAATTTCTATGTGTAGTATTCCTTCCATGAAAAAATGAATCATAAGGAATCCATTACTTTTGAGCTTGTAAATGGTCTTCCTGCCTTAAGGGCGCAATTGAGACTTTTAAAGTCAATCTTAATTAAGCCTTCAAATGTCTTTATTTTTACTAGGGATGGTCCACAAATTTTCCGCAAGGGACGCTTAACCGACGACCGATGCATTCGTAAAACGCATAATGTGCCGAGGAATTTCTGTATAAAGTGTCGCGCGATATAATTGAGGAAGAAAGGGAGCAGCGCACCGGGGACTTCGAGCCACCGAAAATTTGATGTAACATCCACAAACTGATTGCTCGGCAACACTAATTGCTCTTACGTTTGTGCTCTCGAGGCTGACGACACTCCCCGCCGGTACACAGGGTACACTGTACACACAGGAGTACCAATGCCAACACAGGCATTCTCAACCGCGTGTATGCGTGTACAACGGGATATGTGCATTAAGGTTGTTCGTTGACGCGTATTAATCAACGCCCCGCGGATAGGCTTCATGAGCAAACCACGTACCTGGTACGCTGCAACAATACAAGTTTGTGCACCTTTGCCCCGCTGCGCATATGTCCTTTAACGCGTTACGCAACTATCAACCGGGCTGATGAAAAAGCTACGAATTTGCGACAAAAAATTCGTGCTGGTTAACAAACATTTTAATTACGTCACGGGTTTGAGAGGTAGTTCTAGGTTAGACTGTAGTTTGCGAAACGGTTGTGTAAATATCAAGAGCTGCGGTATCTGCGTCGGTCTTTTGGAGAAATTTTGATAACAGGCTTATGAAACGTCACTCATGAGGACATTTCGTAATGAGGATGTTTCGTAACAAGAAAGGAGTAAGATAACGCTTGTTACCAAATCGAATCACAGCATTTCCCATTTAGTAAGAGTTATAGCAATGGCCTTGAATGTTTTACAAACTTTGAAAAGGGAATATTTTTTCCATCGAATTCTGGAACGCCGTCGATAACGACTTTTAAAATGAATGACTGATCGATTTCTAATGCCATGATTTTGTTTTTGATTTTTGTTTTTGTATTTCTTTTATTTTTTTTTTTATTTTGTGGCGATAAATTTAATTCTGCGGCATTAGGACAATAGATGAATTGGCACCTTCCCTTTTTATGATCCCGGACGAGCCCCCCAAAATTATGTATGTCACGTCCGGATGGGACGTGGGCATATAGTGTATGGTTCCCTCTTTCTTGCCTACGCCTAGCGCAAAAGCACGAGATGAGGGTAAAAAGGGGAAGTGCTGGAGGAAGGGATATCTTTAAGGAATTTTAGGAAGTAAGCTGATATTTGGATATGACTCGTTCTAATTTACTACTAATTTATTGGGATCAACCAATTTGGTTGATTCTATTAACGTTAAGTACAAAAATATAATAACATGTGGTTTGCTTACATTGGTGGTATAGCGGTTGAAGCGAGCAGAGTCGAGATGGGTAGGGGAAGGTGGGGTAAGACGGGGACTCTAAGGAATTTCATAAATAAAACCCCCTGTTTTTTATTGCACACAGTGGGAACTTTGATTTAAAGCATAATCAGTCTTTGTTTATTAAATTATAATGAGCCCAAACCCAAATATATAGTTATTCTCATAGAATTATTAACTTTAAAACAAAAACGAAATCTCCCC
>JAPYZJ010004504.1:0-13509 GCA_030522765.1 Ophioninae sp. B BG-2022a | reverse complement strand
TTCTTCTTTAACGTCGGTTTTTTAAAAAATAGTGTGACAGAGTGGCCTTTTTCTGTGGAGACCACATTTCGGTTTACCACTCTGTCACGGCATTCTACGATAAAACAAACGTATAAAATATGCTGGTTAGAGAAAATGAAAAATTACATAATATTAATAGATAAGCAAATATGGACATTTATTCGAAACGATCTAAAAGACCGTAAATATCGATACTCCAACGAGATGCCACAATAAGACGAAGGACAGGCTATTGTAGGTTAAAAAGAAGAACGACCCATGAATCTTTGTAATAAACAATTATTATATTCAATTATTGCTGGAAAAATGTATTATTATATTTAACTTAAAAATAATTATAATTATTTTTACGCGACGTTGGCGATCTACAAATTCAGATTGTTCAGAAATACACATATTTTTAGAAATAATTAAACATTTGAATAATTTTTTTGGAAATTTTACGTATATATACATATATATTTATCAACAAAATGTACAAAATTTCATCCAAAAGTATTATTAATTAAATCAACCATAAATATTTTTATTACAAATCATTTCAAATGTAATGATTTTCCAAATACGAATATTAATTACGTACTTTATTACAAAACATTTGATTTCTCGATGAAACGTTTCGTCGAATTGTAAAAAATCCACAAATATGAAGGCGGTTGAGCCTCGCGCGATTTCCACCTGGGCTGAGTCATCGAAGAATCGCGGACAATGAGAACGCTGAAAAATCTACTTAATTTCCCGTTCTTTATGCGCAAATCGCGCCCACTTCCGGTATTTACTTTCAGGCCGTTCTTTTTCGTGTACCAGCTGTTACGCAATATAATCTCCGCGACAGACGATCATTCGACATTCCAAGCGAGAACTGACGATAAAATTAGTCCTGCAATTTGACGAATGCACTCTCACACCTCTGAATACGTATATATTAAATGTCTTATCGCATGCTCGATGATGCAACGTTGTGATCGCAATCAAGCCACTTATTGAAGTATTAGCTTTTATTTATCATTATCGCACCGATTATAATCAATTCCTCATTTTTTAACGATTTTTCATGCATCTTCTTACCAGAAAAGACACACTTGGTCCGATCGATTAATCACAAAGTAAGCAATGCAGTTTCCGGTTTTCGAAATTAAAAAAAAAAAGAATTGTTTCGTTTACGTAATTATTGCGAGGATCGATTAAATTCGACAATCCATTCGATCGTACGAGGGCCTTAACAATGATTTTCATTTTGTCTCCCCGTTTGACCAAAAACGAAAAAAAACTATATATTTTGATAATACATTTTTTTCTCAAAATATATAGGATTCTTGAATTCGAGTAATTTAATTGCATTTTAAAATATGACAAGTTATGCAAATGTATTATCTCACGAATTTAAATATCGCAAATTTATAATCTTGGAGGTTTTTAAATTTAAGGAATTTCAGTGAATTTCAAAATCTTGCAAATTTTACATACTATAAATTAATAATCTTACGAATTCACGTATTGTAAAGTTATAATCTTATAAATTTTACAATACTGAACATTGTGAAATTAATTTTTTTCCCAAAAATATAAAAGAATTTGAAATACAAGAAATTTGACTAGCTCGATCCTTTTTTAATCGTGTTTTAACCATAAAAAATATAATTTTTATTATTTCCTCGATTTTTCGAGGGCGAGCCAGATCGTTATTATGAGCAATTAACATAACAATTAACGTTTAAAATAATTGAACAATCGTCGATTTTGCTCGATTTTCGAAAATGTTAAATTCCGTGGCTTTTCGAGAACGACACACAAGTTCGGTTAAGGTCGAAATTTCCGCGTCACCGATACTCTCTTTAAATGGTTTCGAGAGCGTGGTGGAGTATTATCGTCGATGGTGGCGTCACATGTCGCGATAGTACGCATCTTGCGTTGAAAAAAAACCCCACACACGTATTCCCTTGCGACCCGATGTGCGGAATAAACACAAATGCAAAAATATGTACGATAATGGTTGAGCGATACGAAAGAAATGCGCCGCGAGCAAATACCTTCGCGTTTTTTTTTTCCTTTTTTTTAAATGTTACTTTTCACGTGAAAATCTACGAATGCGTTAGTCGCAAGTATGAACGTGCCGAAGATACGTAAAATCAAAGTGAGTAGCGCGCGGATAAGGGGAAGCGAAGAATTCGAGGGGTGAGCGCGTCGTTTTCGATTTTTCAAATTTTATTTTATCGGGAATTTTCGATGTCGAATTTTCGATGTCTTTTTTTAGATACCGAGCAATGTCAAACGCCATTCGAGATTTTCAGGAAACGAACAGTATTGCATCGCGTATCGATAGTCATTCGGATTTCGTGATGACATCGACGTCCATTGGAAATGACCTTATCGCTGACATTTTATTGGAAAAGCTATCAGAGTTGCATTTTTTTTAACGCTTCCATGCGGTGTACAAGCCGAGATGATAAGGGGTGTCACTGATAATGATTTTTTAATGTCTCGCAAACTTGAAGTGTTGTCGATTCTTCAATTTTTCTTTGGATCGGTTTTTTTAGGTTATCTAGTTTTTATTTGTTTCTTTATTTCCGATTTAGCTGGAGTTATTATTTTTCGGTTTTTTTGTTTTGGTTTTGATGAAGTTTTTATTGGTTTGGTCTTTCCCTTTATTTCCGTACGTTTTTCTGTCGTTTTTTTTAATTTAATTTTATTTGTTTTATTTATTTTCCCTTCGGTCTTTTTTTCGGGTCTTTTTCTTTGGCTGTTTCTATTTATTTTTACGATTTTCTAATAGTTTTCATTAACTTTGCGATTCGTAGCATTCCTCTTAAATCTCGGAATATTTTCGTGCCTCTTTTTAGTTATTAGCGTTCCGTTGTTCGTAGGCGCAGTCGGTAATCGACACTCGAATGATAAAGCAGGTTTCTTCGCGCTCTACCGAGCGCAGAGGCTCGACAATGAAAACAGCTGACAGTCGTGACAGTCACGCGATACTGTGCGTATCGTTTATGCGCACGAATAAAAAACTCGTGACATTCGTGCCACCCCGGATCGGATCGATAATTAAATCAATTTTCAATCGTGCGGTTTGATCGTCGCCATAAGTGCTCGAAACGTTACAGGATCAACTTTTCAACTACGTCAAAATGGCAGGGCATAGCAGCGTGTACAATGTTCGTAAACATGATATCCACGAGTAAACAGTATAGAATATGTTTGGTGAAAAATTCCGAAGTGATATGTAAATCGCGCGCTCGCCTGACGTATTTTTCTCGATAAAGATATCGCTGCAGTGCCCAGTGAATTTCAAAAATGAAATTTCGTCGTCGCGTAAACAAAGCCAAACTGAAACGCCTAGAGAGAGTCGGACGCCATATTTGTGCTTTCTTTCGAGCAAACGCGCACTAGAAAGGAAACTCTACATGAAAGTGGGATCCGAATTAGGCATTTTGATACGGTCATATGTCGAGTAATACGGCGGCGCTGCTGTTCGTTTAAACCGATCCAAAAATATGGAGGGGAAAAGTCCGAATTCCGGAATTCGATTCGTTGGAAAAATATTTAAAAATCAGAGACCCTAATTTTCGGAAAAATGTTTAAAAATATAGCACCGTATTATCTTATCATAAGAAGAAATTAAACAGAAATTAAATTTTGTTATAAAATAAAAAAATGTGCGTTTATTGAGACATAGAACGGACCTTCCATTTCAATCTGAATTGGCTCAAATGACGACCGATGTTTTGGAATTTTCACATGAGCTCTTAATCGAAATGTGGACCAAAAAAAATCTTTTTTTCAGAGTTCCCAATTCAGTAGTCGGAGTGAGATGAAATAGTCGTGTCAGGATTGACAAAACCAAACACCGTTCTTTTTAAATAATTCCAAATAAAAATGAACTTTCCATCAATGATGAATCGTCCCTTTTTTTGTTGGATGTACTTACAGGCAAGTGAATCGACGCCTCTACTGGAGGAGGGCGAATCGAGCAGCAGCATGGCAGAGAAGAATATTGGTATATCTCAACAAACGTTGGTCTCCAACTATGGCGAGAGTAGAAACAAACCACGAAAGTTGCCGCAGTACGTGGCGGGGCTCGCTTCGACATTGGGTGCTCTAGCCGCCGGTATGGTCCTCGGTTGGACGTCGCCGGCGGGTTCGGACGGTGAAAATCTCAACGCAAATTCCGTTTATCCGTTCTTGCTGGACAAGGTTTCGTTCTCGTGGGTCAGTTCTTCGTTCAATCTGGGAGCTGCGACGATTTGCGTACCGATAGGCATACTCTGCGATCACATAGGTAGAAAGACTTCGATGTTATTGCTGACGGTGCCTTTTACGATCGGTTGGGCTTGCGTCATATGGCCAAACTCGGTGGCAACTCTGATCGCCGGTCGTTACATCCTGGGTGTGAGCGGCGGTGCCTTCTGTGTGACAGCGCCGATGTACGCGACGGAGATAGCGGACAGCGAGACGCGTGGGAGGCTCGGCTCGTATTTCCAGCTAATGTTGACGGCGGGTATACTGTTGACGTACGTCCTGGGTTCGATCCCCGCGCTCACGATGTTCGCGCTGTCAATGATATCCGCTGCGATACCGTTGATTTTCTGTGTCGTGTTCTTCTTCATGCCGGAATCCCCGACGTACTATTTGCTCAAGGGCGACGTAGACTCGGCACGGAAAATGCTCGTCTGGCTACGAGGACCGAGCTACGACGTTGACTATGAGCTGGAAGAGCAACGCAAGGCACTCGAGAAATCTCAGCGACCCGATACTTCGTTTTTCGACGCCATAAAATCTCGGCCTGCGGTGAGAGGCTTGATAATAGCATTCGGACTGATGTTGTTTCAACAGCTGAGCGGTGTCAACGCGATCATATTCTATGCCGGTCAAATATTCAAAGAGAGCATCGGTGAAGAATCCGTACCTACCATCGTTCTAGGCGTGATGCAAGTACTCGCGGTATTCGCCAGCACGATGATTGTCGACAAACTCGGCAGACGGCTTCTCCTCCTCGTCTCCAGCGTTTCGATGTGCCTCACCACTTTGGTATTCGGCGTTTATTTCTACTTTAAGGACCATGGGCCATCCATGGCCAATATGGAATGGCTACCGTTGGTCTGCATATGCGGCTTTATCATCCTCTTCTCCCTTGGCTTTGGACCGATACCCTGGATGATGATGGGAGAAATATTCTCCTCTCAAGTTAAAGGAGTCGCCGGTAGCAGCGCTTGCCTCTTCAATTGGCTCATGGCTTTCGTCGTAACCAAGTTTTATAGCGATATCAAGGAAGAGATACAGTCTTACGGAACTTTCTGGATTTTCTCCTGCATATGCGCCCTTGGTACTGTGTTCGTTTTCTTCATCGTACCCGAGACAAAAGGCAAAACTTCGGAACAGATACAGATCGAACTTGGCGCCAGGTCTATCAGGGTGCAAGGTGTTGTAAAAACGACGTAGATCTTTAGCTACTTCGTCTATGTACGATTGACAATGCACGGGACGAATGACGCTTACCTCCTCGCTAGGGCAAGCGTGCACCTGACAACACGTAACTATCACGAAAACGAACGAGATAGCTGAATTATTCGAACGATTGTTCTCAGACTCAACTTTTTTGGTAAAAAAGGAAGCTATCTCCGGCAGGTTCTCCAGAAGCATTCCAGCAGGTTCTGATATGTTGCTTTTCTATAAAAGTTCCGTACTTAATACCTGATAGCATGATCGATTGCGTGATATCGGCAGTACACTGACGCCATTGAATATCGATTTAGAAAAAAAATACATACGTTCGCATACGTGTACATATACACTTTCGTATATTTAGGACAATTATATAGTATATAGACGAGAAAAAAAGAGATTTTTTCTCCAAACGTTGATGTATATACACACATATATACTTTTGTCTATGTTTCCAGTTAAAATCTGTTTTCAGGTTAAACGCATTTTATCAAGTAAAAACTCGATCCGATCGATCACTTTATAAACTGATATTTCTATCGAAAACGATATTTCATGTACAAAAGCCCAAAATTGTTCTCAAATTTAATCAGTTCGTTCAGACCGAGTTTTAACGACGTAAAACCGCACTCGTTTAATCTCAAAGCGAATTTCAACCGTTATGTGGGTGTTAAACTTTTATTCTTCGTAACGCAAAAATACCGATGTACTTGTATATCACGAATGGATGAACGATTCAAACATACGACATACGTAATTGTATTCGATGTTCCGCGCATAGAATACGTACCTCGTTTCATTCTTATTTCTCGTATGTACGTTCTACAAATAAGACTGATTCTTTTATACGAAGCGAGTGTTAACTCCGAGAACTGTTTACGTGTTAAAAGTTCACTAGATTGTCAACGTAATGTTGAGTGTTGTTGCTAATGAGTTCTAGATAATTTAATATCCCAAGAGCCCTAGGGACTTGTAGAAAGCGTAGGGATATTTCAAAAGGTCCCTAGAATATACCTAAAAATGTAGGGATATTTTCAAAGATTTTTCGGAAATTCCAAAACAGAGGTAATTTCAAAAAAATTATATAAATGTAAGGAGTTCCCAGAGCCGAGAACATTCTGTAAAATGTAGGAATCTTCTAGAAGCTTCTAGTGAATTCTTACATTATCATCCTACGCTCCAAATGAATTTTTAAAAAATATTGTTGTTCAGGTTAAAAGTGTTATCGTAATATCGTTTCCGATAACTCAAACCCAACCATACGACTATGTCGGTAAAGTAGAAATTTATCGGTAAAATTACTCGCATTATCGTTTCGAAATACAATCACGCGGCAGTTTTAAATATTGATAATTTCAGGACTCAACTTTCCTACGATGTAACGTAACAAAATTTTTCAATAAATTAATAACAATGCAGCTGGGAAGGAAAGAAAAGAGACATCGTTGTTTTCTCTACAAATAAATCTTTAATTCATTTAACAAAGTCAGTATAAACTATATAAGGGCGCGATCGCCGTTTCGCCGATTTTTCAATCTAACTTTGGAGACCTGCGATATTAATTGCGGCCAGTGCCAGTCCATGGAATGCAGAGAGAGGAAAAACCGTATCCTCGATCACCGCACATTTCTGAGATGCATTTATGTGTACATATATCAATATGTATCACGGTTATGCAATTGAAGGGACGCATTAGGACCGCCCCCAATTGCATGAATTCCTGGAGGGGACTAGACCCCAAACGTTATGGTAATTATGGCACCTTCGTTAACCGTTTTGATATCTCGACGCTTTTTCCTCCTAAGACATAATGGCACAACATTTATATATTTCATTTTATATAAAAAAACTAAAAAAAATATATATATTTTTAGGAATAAAGGGTAGCTACAGCTGATGGGGAATACTGGAAAATGTGTTCTAATTAGGTCGCTTCTCATGTTTCGATTTTTTGAACATTTTTCCTAGTTGCCATAATTGTCCAGAATACCTGACGGGGAAGACTCAAAATCGCGACACCACGAGTCTATTTTCGATGTTTTGGGAAAATGATAATAGCTGTAATTTCTTTGATTTTTCACCATTCTTCTCCTAGTTACGATTGCCAATAGTAGCACGTATTTTGGAGTTTTCATATTTTTCACCGCAGATTCTCATCCCTACAAATAAATCAGAGAAACTACAGCAGTTCTAATTTTTCCAATAACGAAAATCAGCCCGAGGTAACCGAATATTGTGAAATTCATCCATCAGTTATATCAGGTATATTTAACTATATGTATAACTGCTATAATTTGTTTGCGTTATTTCCTAGTTGCCAATAGTATGTATGATCCTGGGCGTGTGCGCCAAGGTTGAAACACTTCGTGCTGATATTCTATCTTTTAGGAACTACCAGAGTTTCGATTTCTCGACGCTTTTCCCCTGGTTGATCGTTGCTCATAGTCATAGTTCGCGTTTGAAAATTCTCGACGATTGGGTGAGTGTTCGATGTCCGTCCCACCTTAGTCCCAACTTTCGCTCTCGTCGTAAAGAGGCGAACGTTCGCCGGTGGTTTTTGACGAAGTGGGACAGATTTTCGGAGGAGTCGGATCGCGCGGAGGACGACCTTGGAAGTTTCCGCGATTGCCACGATAATTGGTGGTATTGCCGCGATTATGGTTCGTATTGCCGCGATTATGGTTGGCATTGCCGCGATAATGGTTGGCATTGCCGCGATTATGGTTGGCATTGCCGCGATAATGATTGGTATTTCCGCGATTGTGAGTGGAACGACCCTGATGTCCCCTCGATCGAACATTTGGTTGGCTATTCCAGCCGTCCCAGTTATCGCTCGGAGCGTAAAGCGGAGTTCTACTCCCGGCGGGTGGAATGTTCGATCGAGTAATATGGTTCGTCCGTGGGACAGGGTAAGACGATTTCGGATACATTTGTGTGAATGGCGTTCCACCGGCGGGCGTCCGTCGACCTTCATTCGACCGAACACTTGTTCCTCCCGCATCAGAATTCTTGTCCGATTTCTGTGATTGCAACGGTTGATTCTCTGCGTCCCCGTCGCTGTCCCAACTCTCGCTCGGATTGTAGAGCGGTGTTCGACTGCCGGTAGGGAGAGAGCTTCGCGGACCGGAAGCTTTGCGAGATGGAGTTGGCTCGTTAATTGTCGATGTCGCTGGCTCCGGGTTGTCCCAACTTTCGCTCTCGTCCCACAAAGGAGACTGGTTACCTATACTTGGAGCAACGGTCGTTGGGAGTTTGGTATTGACACGAGAATCCTTAGAAACCGGTTCGGGATTGTCCCAACTCTCGCTCTCGTCCCATAATGGAGAATGGTTACTGATATTAGACGAAACGTTCGTCAGAGGTTTGGCACGAGAATCGTTACGACCAGGCTGCTGAAGAGGACCCTTAGAAACCGGTTCCGGATTGTCCCAACTCTCGCTCTCGTCCCATAATGGAGATCGGTTACTGATATTTGACGAAACGTTCGTCGGAGGTTTGGAATTGGCACGAGGATCCTTAGAAACCGGTTCCGGATTGTCCCAACTCTCGCTCTCGTCCCATAATGGTGATCGGTTGCTAATATTGGACGAAACGTTTGTCGGAGGCTTGGCACGAGAATTATTACGCCCAGGCTGCTGAACAGGTCCCTTAGAAACCGGTTCCGGATTGTCCCAACTCTCGCTCTCGTCCCATAATGGAGATCGGTTGCTAATATTTGACGAAACGTTCGCCGGAGGTTTGGCACGAGAATTCTTACGCCCAGGCTGCTGAACAGGTCCCGCAGAAACCGGTTCCGGATTGTCCCAACTCTCGCTCTCGTCCCACAGTGGAGATCGGTTACCGATATTTGAAGAGACACTTGTCGGAGCTTTGAAAACGGCGCGGGAATCGTTACGACTCTGTTGAACAGGTCCCTTCGAAACTGGTTCCGGATCGTCCCAACTCTCGCTCTCGTCCCACAGTGGAGATCGGTTACCAGGTGCCCCGTTGCTCGCCGATTTCGGTTTCGCCGCAACCACTCCGCCATCGTCGTCCCAGCTTTCACTCTCGTCCCAGAGAGGAGTATTATCGTTCGCGACAGGAGCGTCGCGATGGCTGCTGGATTTCTCATCCCGAAGGGGAGTCTCGCTTCCGGTACGCGAATTGCTCGACCAACCCCCGCGCGCAGAAGCGAAGTGGGAATTTGGCGTGCCACGTCCACCGCGTCCTCCTCGACCTCCGCGTCCCCCACGACCTCCACGACCTCCGCGTCCATCTCGACCACGTTCCCCGCGACCTCGCGATCGCCCGTTGTTCCAATCTGCGGTGCTTCCGTTACTAAAATCACAAAAGCGATTTAATCATCCAGATAAGAGGATTTCTCATAACACGTACGGATAAATATCGAATTATTTCGTCTAGGAAACAAATAAGTCGATAATTTGTTATTTTGTAAATTATACCGATAATAACTCATAATTACAGGTGTTCTTTTTGGTGCAATTAAGTTTTCGTATGGTACAATACGTTCGTTACTCGAGAAATTATGACTTGCAAAAGATAATTCATCGTAAAGTAAATGATCATAAATATTAATTTTCAGAACATTTCAATAGAGTTAATTTCTTTGTGGAATCGTTTCTCGAAAAAAAAAAGTTTTTTTCACAAAAATATTTGCGTACAAAATCATTCATCGTAAAGTAGATTTATCGTTACATTTTTATAACTGATCGTGTTTCGTAACATTTTAATAGCGCAGATTTCCTCGAAGATTAATGATTCGCAAATATTTGCGAATCATTGATCTCATTATTATTATTTCTAATATATTTATCAATATATTTGTTAAACAATCGTAATGTTTCAAAAATTGAGTTTTCTTTTTTAATTGTGACATTTTTAAGTTTAATAATCTTTTTTTACCGCGACATTTTTGTAAAAACAATATCGTGAAATTGTCGTAAGTAAAATCGATTTCCATAATAACGTTGTTGCAAAAAACATTCCGGTTCGCCTAAATGCCCGAGTGATATTATAAAACGCAACAAAGACTTACCGTTCACTTTGCCAGCTGGAGGAATCGTTGTTGGATCGAGGGGTGGCGAACTGCATATTTCGAGGCCATCCGGTGACAGGAGCGCCGGGCCGCAGGAATTCGCCGCCGCCGTTACCAGGTGTCGCTTGACCGTATCCCGGTGTAGGTTGGTTTTGGCAATAGCTGACACTTCCAGGAGTCATATAGGGAGTCTTGGCGGATGGCGTGTACGGTGTACAAGAGCCCGTGTACTGGGAACCGGCCATGGTCGCGGGTGTGCGGAACGATAATTGACTCGGTGTATCGCCATCCACCGACATCGAGAGCGTCTGGTCATAGAGATCGTCATTCGCCTCTTGGCCTGAAAACCGATCGGAGAACAATTCTATCGTTTTATTTTGTATATAAAATAAATGTGTTAAAAAACGCTAATTTCAAAACGTCCCGAACGGACTTTTATTCCCGTTTGGACGCAATTACGAAATTTGTCTTTGAAGATGTATAAAACAGGCGTTATTTACGTTTATATTAAATAATGAAACTTCGTATATAGCGTTTTGGTTGTAGACGAAAAAAAACGCGTTTCGGCGTTTTCGAAAATCAAGTTTTAAGGGGGAAAGTAGAAATTGTACGTTTGTATCAAATTCTTCTCTTCTTTCAAAATAAGTCGATGAAATTCCGTATTAAGGTTTTTGGTTTGAAAATATAAATTACGCATTTCACCGTTTTTGGTAAACGCTTAATAGGGTAGAATAGAGTATTTACGTTTACTTCAAACTCGCCCGTGTTTATAACTTAAATTCACAAAACTTCGTGTTTAATGTTTTAGGTGAAATTCAAGAAAGATGCTTTCCGGAGTTTTGAGAAATCAACCCTCGAGTAACATTAAAAAGGTAAAATCGTGATTTCAACTTTGCATGGTATTTACATAGTTTTTGAAGCATCGAAATGGCTACGCAGCCTATTGGTTTAAAATACCAAAATTATGGTCGCGTTTGAAAAAAATCATCTCTTCAGCGGTTGGAATGTAGGGACAACTTACCGATCGCTATGCTGGGCGGATACAAAGGTGCCGCCGGTTTTGGTGTGACCACCGGACGAGGATCCCGGAAGTGTTTCCGGAACCAGCTGAAGAGTTCGCCCACCTGGGCGAATGTCCGATCTCTGTAACGCACGCCGTTCGGCAAAAGCGACAGGTACTCGTGGACACCGTGCTCGCGTGGCAAGTACGAGAGTAGAAATTTTCCTGGATATTTCTGTGGGCCGATAAATGTTTTTTTAACGGTCTTTTTTTCAACGGTTTAAAGGATTTTTCAAAACTATCCTCTGCAACGAATTGTCTTAACAATATTTTTGGAACAATTTTTCAAATTTTTTTAAAACAATTTCTAGACACATTATTTTTATCGAAAGAAGTATTTTTATGCATATTTCTGCAAACGAAAAGTATAATTCTCTTTTTCAATACTAACTATTGTTTAGTGATTTTTTTCCGATTTTTTAAATGACTTTTATAACGATTTGTTTTACCGTTTTTAACTCTTCTTTCACACGATATTTTGAAACATTTTTTGAACGTTCTGTTACTTATTTTTTAAATCGATTTCGATAAACGGTTTATTCTGTGAGAAAGTTTACCTTCGAGGCTGACAGGAAGCAAGGAATGCGACTTGGATTTTCCTTTTTCTTTTCCTTCATCATCTGATCAGCTTTTTCCTCAATCCCGTCAATTTCCGGTTTGTAATAATGACACTCCATCAATTCGGAGGCGTAAGCCGCCATTGGATTTACATGGCGAGCTATGATCTCGTCCAAATCCTCAAACTCTTCATTGCCGATGAAGAGACGTTTGCCGAGGGAGAAGACGTGATTCTTACCATCTTCTCGGACGTCTATGTGATGGAGGACCTGATCGGTAACCTTCCACGTGACGGTCAGCCTGTCATTTCCTTTGCTGCTAGGACGAACGATGGCTTCGCCCTGCTTCATCGTCTCCAACATTTTCACCGCTTCGGCGTAGGTCACGTTGTGGAACGACGAATGGACTATAACTCGTTTAATGTATGCTACACGCTGCTTGGTGCGTTTCGCTTCCTCCTGCCCCTTCGAGTCTATCTCCTCAGCCTCCGTGTCGTAGTAGAGATCCTTTTGGGGTCTAAAATGAGGTGGATCAGCTTCGAGCGTTTTTCAAGATTTTTTAAGGCGAATAAAACAACAAAGCCGAACGAACTGATGAATGGAGGAAAGTGGCTCTATTGTTATACCTGTTTTCAAGATTTTTTGAAGTTTCTCTTCTTGATAAAGTAACAAACCCAAACGAAACGTACAAATGACAAACGAATCCAAATTGAACATGGAAATCATAAACAAACCCAAACGAAACATAAAAATCCAAAACAGAACCCAAACACGTTAAAAATGAAACATGAATATTCTGAATAGAACCCAAACGAAAGATATAAATCTCAAACGCGACACAAACGGAACATGGAAATACCAGACGTAACTCGAACGCGAAAATCCCAAACGACATCCCAACGAAACCAAACGGAATATGAAAATTCCGAATGAAATCCAAACAAACCCAAACGGAATAGAAATGTGCAAACGAAAGCTCGTCTAACGCAATCTGACCGGTGAATGCACGAAAACTGCTTTATTTTGAAGATTTTTCAAGATTTATCTGATTGTTAAAGTAACAAACCCAAACAAACCCAAACAAACCCAAACTAATCGGTAAAGGGACGAAAACTACTTTATTTTCCGAATCAACCAGAGCATTTACGAAACCCAATTCATTGACAAGATTTTTCAAGATTTTCCGGGTTTGATCAATTATTCCAGAGAAAAAATCTATTTTCTATAAATCGATAGAATCCCACCCAATCGGCTTTACATACCTATCTATTCACTGATCGCTCTACCCTCCCCCGATTCTAAGGCGGCCTCTAAACGGTCAATTATATTGCGCAATATTACGAATTGTGCAATATTATTGACCGTTTAGAGTAAACATTGAAGATTGCGCAATGATT